>CM056468.1:20442473-20722473 GCA_029783895.1 Triplophysa bombifrons
CACAAAAACAACTAAACAAAAACACTAATCATTTTGGAAGAACTAGAACATGAGTAATTTATTACAGAATTTACGTTTTTGGGTGAACTATCCCTTTGAGTCATGTATGGCTATAGCACATGGATGTTACGGTAATGTTTCTCAGAACTTACACTTCTGTTTAGTTGACCACATTGTCTTTTTCAACATGTGCGCCATCTGAGCTCCATGCACCCCTTTAAACCAAAACATTTAACCTTTTAACATCACATCTCGCAAATCCAATGCATTGAGCAAATTAGCTTTTGTGTTCAAATGAATTTAAATCTCCTTCTCATCACCTGGGGTTGTACGCCCACTGAACCCAGTTGATGTAGTCATTATTTATCGGCCCCTTCCTTTAGCAGTGTCAGCTATTTGTTTATGAGGTGTGTGTTGGTTAAATGTCACATTTGTTACATCAATGCACAATTATCATGTGTCTTCACACTCTTATCGAATTTCTTTGAGACAGAGGAGTCAACGCCAATGACAAACATTTATCTGCGACACGTTTGGAGTGCTAAAATCGCTTCCTCTGGATTTATCCCCCAACAAAGCCAACCGACTAGCGTCAGTGTTCCTTTGAGAAAGGGGCCGGATCGGAAGAGAGCAATGCAGTAAATTAAAAAGCTCAAGCGAGAGTCGCACCTCGCTGACGGTAATTGAGTGGAGCCTACGGTTTTTACACTTCATCTACCGCAGAGATATCCCGGGTCTCCGATCTTATTAACATGCAGCATCAGGGTTTTTTAAAAGCGCCTCATGTGCATATGACAATCTCCATCAGTGGGATCATTCTGCGGTGACCAGACCTAAATTAAATCATTTGAATGGGGAAGCAGCCCCCCACTTCTCTTTGTTTTACGGGTGGATGTGAAGGGCTGGGGTGGAGCCAGCTGGACAAACAAAACCCTGTAAAACATGCAGAAGTGTGTGTGAGCCTGCTAAGGATTGGACAGCCTCATTGGCAGCTTTATTGGGATTTTAATAGATACTGTAGCTTTGAGCCTTTATAAAGGTCATGTTAAATGTCCGTTACAACTCAACCAAGTCACTTCTTTCAGTGAAATAGGACTGATATGATGGACAAATTGGAGGACATTTATTTTATGGTCAACATTTATTTTAAACACCAGTTCGTGCTCCAGAAGTACTTCTGATGTCAGTTTTTTTTTAAAATATTTTTTGTAATCACTTCCCAAACTATTTTTAAGTCTGTATATGCTATTTTATATACATTATAAATGAGTGGCGTTATTATTTAAATGATTAAAATATAAAAAAGTTATGTAAGCAGAATGTGCATAATATTCAGATTTTAATTTATTTAATAAAAAAGATATATGTTTTTTGGTATTATTATTTCTGTAATGACATTATGCACTCAGGTTTCCGCATCATGTTCTCTAGATGTTTACATTTAGTGACAAAAAAGAAATCTCAAAATATAAATCTCAAATATTACATTTGTGTGTTTGAGATTTTAATGCTGTCAGACTTTTGGACTCCACCGTTCTTGCTTTTATGAAATGAAATTTGATCCACAGAACCGCATTCAGATAAAGATCAGATTATCGTATCGAACAAGACTTTGCCTATGACATTAACAGAAACATTTCTGACAGAGGATCAACAACAAAATATTTAGCTCTTCTGGCACTGTGCTGAATGACCAATGATCTTTGAAAGCGTTTCATAGAGCGTTGAGTGTACGCACGTCTTCACCCTGTTGCATCTGATTTAGAAAAATGGCTTTATTCATCCTGTCTGTGTTTTAAGTGTTGGTCTATCGGATGAACACATCAAGGTATGACAGAGACAGCGTTACAGTGTGAGATGAGATAAAACTATTTCACAGAAAAGAAAATCTTTTAACCTTTCCGTGAGAGGAGAACAGTGGATAGAAGCCTCGGTTATTAATCCTTCATAAAACAAGAATGTCACTATAAATGTCAGATCTTGAAATATGGCCTGAAGTACATAAGAGTCTTTGTGCTTTTTCTTCTCCCCTCATATGGCCGGTCAACAGAGCTGCTGATGGTTATTATCTCTTCTTTAGGGGAAAAGGTGAAGGATGTTTCAGGTGAAAAAGAGAGGAACATGCTCGAAAATCAAAGCGAGTTGCTCGGCGCAAAATAACCACATCAAAGCTTTCACGAAGTAGGGGCTCAAAGGCCAGAGTCCACACAATGTACAGATGAAGAGAAGATCTGGATATACTCAGATGTGTGAGATTTCATAGCATGAGTCTTTTAAAAAGATTCGGTGGCACTTTATGTTACATTCCTGTTTCCCTTGTACATACTGTGTACTTATATATAATAACTAGGTACTAACCCTGAACCTAACTTATACCATGTAGTTACCTTATACTACCCAGATCTTTCTAAGGTAAGTACACTGCAAGTACACTACAGGTATATGATTATAAAATAAAGTGCATCCAAAGATTCAATAAGAATAAGAATACAGAATATGTTGCAGATAAATATATTATGTTTTTTAATCATTGTGCAAAACTGACATTTTAATCTAAATATTTAACTGCTATACGCTTAATTTTATTTGCAGCCCAAAACATATATTTTTTGCTCAAATGCTGGGTTAATGGGTTGTAAATTAACCTATGCTGTGTTGTTTTAACGCATTGTTGGGTAAAATATAAATATTTTGGGGAGAGTTTATTTATCCCAACCACTGGGTTTGTTCTTTTTCACCCAAATAACGCTAATAAAATCAATATCAATAGCATTGCTCGGATAAGTTGGTCATAGAATGTTTTCTTCTCTATGTTTTGATTTGCATTGAAGACACGTTAGAGACAATTTAGAAAAGTCAACTTTGAATTGACACATGAAATACTAATCATGCTAATGCTAATAAAAAAGGATTGTTTGTACAACTGAAATAATACTCGACGGAATATGACTGTATTAGTCATAGCACCTTTACTGTTAAAGTCAGATAAAAACACACACTTCAAAGTTAAAAGGCGAACCTTGTCATTATAATGAGGCCTTGAATCTCATTGAATCTTGAATATTAAAATGTCATGTCAGTGTTTCCCAGTTCATTAAAACGGAGGTGAGACTGCTGAAACGACGAATCAAAGGAAAACACATCATGATGTCTCTTTCCTTGGCATGTTTTCAGCTGAGCCGATGGTGAGTTTAAAGGCTTGTAAATAAGACAGTCAGAGATTTACTCATGGAACCCTGAAGCTCTTCTACTCAACCCATGAGAAAGGAGACGAGAATGCTGTAATTAAACCTAAATACCTCAGATAGTAACAGGCCTGGTGTGAAGGTATTATACACCCAACGGTGTGACCCAAAGAAAAATATTATTGCTCAGAGTTTTCAAAGCTCTGGAGACTCAACTCAGCTCTTGATAATCATTGAAGTATCAACTTTGTCTCACATCAACACTACAGTTCAAAACTTTAGTTTCACCACCTTTTTGTCACATTGTAGAATGAAAGTTAACTTATTAACGCAATGGAATAACTTAAATGTTTTGGAATTATATCGTTACAAAAAAATTTTATCAACAATATTTAAGCATTGTATTCATTCTTCGTTTTGAATTTGCAGAAATGTTCTCTTGTCATTTTATATAGCAGCTCAAATTGAGGTCTCACGATATGAAATGCTTTGATAAAATAATTAAATGAGATTTTTATTTATTCCGACCTCTTATTAGCTGACTTTTATTAATTTTTCAATCCAAGTTGTGCATTTCAAAAACATAAATTTTAGTTTTTAATGAATGAACTTAATCTTTTTCTCTACATAACTCATTTGGGACGTGTTCAGGCATAAACCTTCATATCAAAACATTTTTTACATTATGAGAAGCATTTCAGTGAAGGGACCTGAAACTTTTAAACGGTGGTGTATAATTTGGATTATCGAGTAATAAAATGAATGTGGTTGGCAATACCTTTTTCTCATTTTCTAGAAGAGCACACCTGGTACTGTGGGCAAGAAATAATTTTGGTAAAGTTTTACTGTAAAATATGTTGCAACTTGATGTAATCCGGGTTGCAGATTCAGCAGTTGAGAATCACTACCTTACAACATTGATAGAGAGTTCGGTTGTGTGATTTCTCTCTAAGGATCCAGGCTTCGAAAGCTGGCATTCCTATTTTTGGTCAAACATAGTAATCTTTTTTTATTTTTACCTTTCCTCGCGGTAAGGTTTACAGCAGGCTTCTTTATCCAGGCATGAATCAGGATTTTCCCTTGTTCAATTATTCACAATGCAGTCACAGACAACATTAAAGTTTCAAAGGTGCCAATTTGGAGGTACTGTAAAGTCAGGTCTGCAGTGGGCTATGTTAGGCAGTTCTCCTGTACAGATGCTCCAGCGATGTGCCATATCTACGCCAACACCTTGTCTGAGGGACTGACTCCCGTTCTGGCATGTTGGGAAAACAGATAACACTCCTAGACCTGACAAGAGTTCTCTATGTCTTGGCACTGGCACACCTGTGGCAACGAATGAAAGCCACGATGTCGTGTAGATTCCGAAGTTAGATGTGTAAAGCACCGTGTGTGTGAGTTTTAACAGCCAATTCCATCCGCCCACCTTTACAGACTCTGAAAATAAACAATGAAATAAATAAAAACTGCTGCTGACATCACAGCCCCACAGAAGACGAACGATCGACTGACAATCAGGCATCTGAGTCAGAGTGTTTCTCTTGAAAGAGAGTTTCGTTCGGCAAATTACTTTTTATTCCCAACCATATATCACAAAAATGTAGTCATACATTGATCATTCCTGTGTTTTGTGATGCATTAGACATATTTTTATTGTCTCATAAGAAAGATAAAACACTGGTGAGATCTCTTTAATATCTCAGAAATTTCTAAAAGATTCATTTCAGATTTTTCCTGAGGAAATCTCACATATTCTCTATTAGTTTCAGAAGAGATCCCAACAATTTGTCAAACTGAGCTCAGATTTGTCAAATCTGCAATCAAAAGTCTATATTATTGAAGATCGCAATATAAACTAAAACAAACTTTACATCTACATTCATTTTTCACTTCTTTAAAATGATTTATAAAAGTAAAATTGTTTAAAAAAGTGAAATTATTTCAAAATGTAAAATTATGGATTTTAATGATATCAGCAATTTTAGGAAAAGGGTAATTCTCAAAATAGTGACTCTATCAAAAAATGTAATTCAGTTTTCATGCCTAAAATGTGATGATTATTATTTATTCACTGGCATGATTACCTTTACTAGTGTTACCAATAATAATGGGCAACTTGAATATTGTTCCATATTTAATTATTTATAGTTTTATTATTATTTGCATAGAGTTTTGTGTCATTGGTGTAACACCAGTGACAATAACACCAGTGACAAATTCCCATGAAAGGCAAATTTTCCAAAAGGGTTGCGAAGTCACCATAAAACTAGCATAAGGAGGCACTCTAAAATCTTTACATTATTTAAATTCTAAACATGTTTTTATCCAATAAAAATCCTGCATACTGACATAAACCAAAGCATCACCTATGACGCTATAAAAGAACCTCACCAAAAACCAACATTTTAAATACAATTTCTAACTTATATTAAAGAAAAGGGACACCATGGCTCCGTCCAACAGTACGTACTGAATTTGAATAAGTATCCACCTATCAGCCGTTAAAACTGTACGTTCTATATGGTATGAGTGGGAGTAGTATGAATATATTTCTGACATAATGCGTCCGCCATGTTTTATGGTCATGTGACCCGTATGCACTTTGACCTATGACGTAATAACAACATCATACACATGAACGTTGATAAAAACATAATTTGGTGACAAGAAATTAATTTACTGGCACTTACATTAGAAACGGATGTACGCCTTGAAGTTTTCCGCTATATTTTTTTAATTACTTGCGAAACTTGAAGCTTTACTCAGTTCCCGTGGCATCATGGGATACATAAGTGTCCATCCGATCCACACTCATCAATCTCGGCGGAAGAAGTAGAATCACATCAGGAAAATACTATTCTCATTTCTCATTTTGCCTTCTACATAGTGAGTGGGTGATTTCTGACACATCCCATGCATGTGCTTGAACGGAGCGTCTCTGACCTATGACCTTGTAAGTACTTACTTTCTTATTTTTATATTTTCAAAATAATATTTTGTGTCAGTACAGATATATATTTTTATTATTCGTATTAATAAATAATTATTTTGGTATGTATTTTTATGCATTTATTAGGCCCTTTAATTGGTTAACTTAATTTAAAAGAATAATAAAAAGGAAACGTTTTTACATCAAACAAAAGAGTTAAACACTTACACATTTAATTCAAATGAATTTAGATTTTTTTACAAAATTAAAAGACTTAAAATAACAATCATCATTATAAAAAGGAAATGAGTTGCGTATTGATGGCTAAATCGGCTGGATTTTTTCATTTGGAAGCTATCTACATCCTTTCAAAGTGTAGGGACGGGTTTGTGACCATATTTTGAAAATGTCCCAGAAACATTTTAGACTAAGTTGATGACATCGAAAAACCCCATGACGTCTTCTGAGCAATAAAAGAGCAATCTCTGAGCAATAACATTTCCTCTGATACACTGAGACCTTTGAAATGTGTTCAATAAATCCAGAACGGTCCGTATAGAAAACCCTGCGACTTATAATTCAGTCATTTATCAGCTTCAGGATGATGGACGAGTTTGGCAGCTCTTGCTGTTCATCTCTTGTAGTCTCCAGACGGAAAATTTCCCTTCATTTAAGGACGTTACAAACACTACGCAATTATGTCCTTCGTGTCTGAGTTTCTTTGCCTTCAGAATGAGAGACGTTCAGAGGCATCAGGCCGCGTGGGCCGTCTAACGGTGTTTGCCTGAACAAATAACTCCCACTCACAACACATTCACTTCTATATGCACACAGCCATTCTAATTTTATTCCCACACACAGACCAAAAAAGAGAAAGATCCAGAAAAATAAATCTATTAAGCTGTGGGGAGGATCTTTTTTTATCCACAACCGATAAAAACAATTCTACACCGGTATAGAGTGCTTTCAATTTACCAGATGGTCAATATTAAGTCTGATTCACTTCCTAATGTGTTGTTGCTTAAGGATTGCTCTTCCAAATCTCATTTGATTTTTTTTGCAACTTTGTCTTAAACTTCAACAGCTCCTTAGCAACAGTATTGCGTGAAATTTAAATTACTAACAGTGCGTTCAGACCTGAGCAGCGCGACGCGTCTTGGCCGTTGAGGGCATCAAGGAGAGGTGAAATCAGATCTGAATAAGGTGACGTATATCCGCTCTGTCTTCGAGTGGAGGTGACGTATTTCCGCTTTTGAGTGGAGCTCCACTCGCCCCATCGGCTGCAGCCCTATTGGGTTCACAGGGACTAACACAATGCATCAAAGCCTGGCATCATTGTTGCAAATATGAAAAAATGTTTTCATATGCAAACATAAAAATCTAACATTTTCATGAGCTTAGATTTTGTGTAGAAGCTTAAACTTGTACATAATTGGTCATTCAAACAAGTCACTGCTATGCTATGTTTGGACACTGTATAATGTCGTGATGCCAGAAGACTTTCATGAATCCCAGCAGAATATTCTGATAAGTATCGTATGGAATCATGGATTGGTAATGTGTTGTGAGGGCGGATGATTCGGCCCCTGGATGAACTCCCAGACTTACATTACTTCTTTGAGTGCAGCTCTTATTTCTTTCACAGCAGTGTTTCCCAAACCCCTTTAAACTATGAACGAAGCACTCTCGGTCATATACACTCAAATATACTATAGTAATAATGAATAATTTTTTTTCAGAAAACAATAAGTTTGGGTCCCTGAACACACAGGTAGTTTCTTGTTCACATCAGACTTGAGTTTCTTATTGATCCAGGCAAATTGCATGTGTTTTGGCACATGTGTGCGAAAGGTTATGTACAATTCTCAACAAAATGCACAATAACTAAAAGCATATAGCTTGTTGATCAAACTGATTAGCTGGTTCTCAGTGAAACGGTCAATCTCTTCTCTAATGTAATGGAAGTCGCTTTGGATAAAAGCGTCTGCCAAGTGTAAATGTAAATGTAATATTCTTTGAATATCTATGACATTGGAAGTTTGTGATGTCCGCTAAATTGGCAAATTGGCAGCCGAATGATGTTAAACACGAAATACAATCAACCAATCAATCAAGCAGATTCGGAAGCATTTACTGTATATGACTTTGCCCACGGCACAATCACTAGAGATTTCTACTGTAAGGATGTTTCAACATGTGACCATTGGCGACAAAATCAGAAGTCTCAGTTAGATGCCATGAATGCTGATTGAGAAGACATTACAGTTAAAGTATAGTAATATAGGATATACCATGCAATATTACTGTATATATAGTACACAATATTAAAACTATCCAACAGTCATAAGAAGGGTGTGCAACGCATTAGAGGAAGTTTTGATAATTAGTCACTTTATAAACTTCTATACTATTTGCTCCTCATGATAGAAAGTGTACAGAAACAATTTTCACTTAGTGATGAAAGGCAGTGTTCACAAAGACACTATTTGCAAAGACAGGATATACTTTGCATACAAATCAGTGTAGAAAAGTAAATTATCATTTCTATTGGAGCTGTTTAAGTGAAGGGGAGCGAGCATTTCTCCAGGTGGATTGTGGGATTGATGATGGCATTCTGGAGATGTGAGCGATTAAATTCTAATGTTCTAAAGAGAATGTAAGCAGAATGTATGATGTTCTATCACACTTCACTAGTGAAGATATATTGATACACAAATTTTATTTTACCATTTTAACAACACTTGCATTGTGCTGTTTGGAATTCATTTTGAATATTATACTGTTGGATCAGCATCTCTTACACAGGGATCATAGGATTCTTTGAGCATCATCTTAAACCTTGTTTGGGTGCATTTATGTTCCCCCACAAGGCTTGAAATGGGAAGAGAGAGCTCCATTCCCGTACAGCCCTATGTTGCTGAGGCATCTTGGTTGCCCAAGCCCTTTCCTCACTTGTGTACTCACCGATCTCTCCAGGTTGTAGATGTGAGACACCGTGAAGCACCAGAGTTTCAGCATCCCAGGAAGAGCTGTATTATTGATATCTTGAGTCCCATTTTTCAAAGGCTCTCCTCCAACCACCCAACATAATGCCCGGATTATTATTTTCATTGCCATTATTGATATTATTATTTTCATTGCCATTGTGGAAACCAGTGGTGAAATTGTGCAAGCTGCCATTATGCCAACCTCCAGCTGTTGCCAGGTGGTGGTACTATCCTGTGTGTTCATACAGATTCGTAGATTCTGAATATATGCCTTAATCAGCTTTGTTACCTGGTTTGGAACGTAGAAGTAGTCAAAGGCTGTCCACAACAGCTCATGGGGCATGTGGCGAGATTAAAGCATGAATTTTTAAATTAGACTTTAAATTTGGATGTCAATTCCATTATTGCACACACATATATTACACACAGTATTTAGTTGAATTACATCAGATGTAACTGTAATAAAAGTACAGAAAACAAGAGTAATCCCATACTTTACTTTTCAAGGGAAAAGTACTTCAATTACAGTAACTAGTTCCACCCAACAGGGATTGTGATTTGTAACTTTAAAAATGGACACAAATTCCCATGTTAAAATAAACTTGTCCCGGTGCTGTAAGGATACGGTACACAACAACGTCTCTTGGCTTTTCTTATGATCTTACATCTTAAAGGTTATGAGACATTTTGTCCTATCGCAGTTTCATGTAAAGGAACTTCCAAATGAGCCAGTTTGTCAAACAAGACTGCATTTTTTATATATACATATGTCCAATCCACTGCTATATAAATCATGTAGAATTGTGTCTGAATTATGAAAATTGTAACATAAAACATGGTGGAGAGAAATAACCTTGTGGTCTCAAGGTTAAGAATCTCTGTAATCTCTTCAATTTGACCTTTGTTTAGAATTTAAATATTATTTCACATATAATCCAGTGTGTCCCTGGACGCTGATGGCAATCTTTTAACAGAAATGAGGTGAAGATTACAGAATTCCCTTTGAGAGCCGCTGGCCGCTGAGTTAATGTTCAATGTTTTTCCATATTTGCATGAAAGATTAGAGATATAATATAAACACGATATTCAGGTTGGCTGATATCTGGCTTGCCTTTTTCAAGGAAACCTAAGATTCCACCACTTATTCAACCACTTAAACACATTTTTTTGGGGGTATAAATATGTAAACTAATTCAGAAAACATTAACTCTCGTCTTAAGGAAAGGTTTTGCTAAGATGTGTCCCCTTATGGATGAGAGGCAGCTGCATTTATTGATTTATTTATCTTGATAGTAAATAAAGATTATCATCACGCAATGCAATCGATTTAGATTTGGATCTGGGCTTTTTATTTACCCGGGTCAATCAATGCTTATTTTTGACCCGCAAATCCTTCCCTGTGAATGTTTCTGTGTGTATGAACCCAGTGTCACAGTAATTACATTTAGTCCCCTAACATCCTTCAAAACCTGTTAGACTCTTTCTTCTGTTCAAAAGAAGATATTTTGAGAAACGTCTTGTTGGTTTTGTGTTCATATAATGGAAGTCAATGGGGTCCAATGTTGTTTGGTTCCCAGCGTTCTTCAAAATATCTTCTATCTTCGTGTTCTGCTTAAGCCAAAAAGTCAAACATGTTTGGAAATGACATGATGGGGAACAAATGATGAAAGAATTTTCACTTTTGGGTGATCTGTCCATAGAGCCAAAGTTCAATATATATTATTAACAGATGATGACTATTATGAAATGAAATGTCATTTGCATTTGAAGAGAATATCTTTAAATGGAATTTTCAAGGAGACATGTGCTTTTTTGCCCGTATAATGGTGCTGTTATAGAATCTGTCAGCACGGGGTAACCGGACAGTCGAAGCAGCCTAATCTTAACCCGTTGCTTTAATGAAACTCTTGCTGTGAAACACGACCGACTCAATTCAACCTCCAGCTCACGATTTGAAGTGAAGCCAGTGCAAAAATTCTAAGTTTTGTCCAAGCCTGATGAATCTCTCTCATTTGTTTCATATATGCTAGAAAAGTATGTCGGTGTAGTTTTCTGTGTCCTGAAACAAGCACTTTGTTCCTGCGGAGTGCAGCTAACGATGCAATTCACACAAATGGCCTTTTAATGAAGACTCATAACATCTGTAATTGCTTTCAACGGCTATTATCTCAATGTTACTTTGAATGAAGAGGCTTCTCAGAATCCGGTGCCTTGCTTTAGGAAACTTCAAAGAGGCATGAAATTTCAAGGGCCCAATAGATCACGTTTCTTTCTGCTGCGGTAACCGTCACGTAAGCCCAGGAAAACAGTTCTTCAGGACAGCATGTGGCGCGTGCTGGCGTGCCCAACACAGAAAAATGTGTTTACCCTTTACGCGCGTTTCTCACATGTTCTTCATTTTGGAGATAAACAGGCAAACGCACCAGGAATATGATGATGCCCTGCGTGTCTAATGGGCCCTTCAGTTGTCACTTAATAAGAATTGATGACAGGCTTAACGTTTCCTTGCAGGCGGGAGAGGAGGATCCAGGGTTTGCTACCACATTGTGAGGTCACTTCTTTCTCTGAACGCAAGCACTTTCTGCAGTAATGGATGGGTCAGTCCAAGGACACATGATGCATTAAAAACTCAGCCTTGGAGTCTTGGAGGATGGTATGCAGAAAACATAGAAGTCAGTATATTTATCTTAAATGTTATGTGGTATATGGACTTTGCATTTGTTGTATAGAGAAATAATACAAGTTTTGGTTTATAGTTTGACATAGTTTGTACTGTTTGTTTTGATAGATTGCATAAACTGCACTAATACTGTAGGGCTACATTTTGTAATGGCAGAAACCATATGTTCTACATGTATTAGATTTAACATGAATATATTGTGAAAATACTCACTTCTGAAATAAAACAAAAACTTTTATGGTTTTATTTGAAGTAGTGTCTGAATTAAAAAATATATATATTTCGATAATAAATTAAAGCGGAGGTAACACACACAGTTTCTGCCAATGTCATATTAATCTTGATGACCTATATAGTAGTATTGCATGTTTCGTATCTTCGAAGAGTCTTTAGTTTGATCACATTTTAAAATACAGATACAGCTGTACGAAAATTTCAGATTATTTACACACAACACATCATCGCATTATCCCTGCACAACTGTTGATTCACAATAAATTGTATTGTGTACATAATGCACCTATATGCGGATTGCCCACAAAACACAGACATTTGAGTCAGGTTCACTTACCGCGTTCATGTCAGGCATCTTTAGGCGCTGGGACTAATCCATATGCTGTCCAAATACAGCGTTCCATCCACCATTTATATATCATTCCTCACCGAAATGCAGTAAACAATCAAACACAGCTGAACTTCTGCGAAGCACATTGATGGTTGAATCTTGGGCGTGCATTTCCCAAAGAATTGCTCAATAAGGGGACTAAGAAAAGTTGTTTCGTAACAGAATTTCAGGTTTGGAAAAAAATGTGTCTACAAATCTTGGGAGAGTGTATCAAGCACAGAAACACTACGTCCAACTCATTTTTGACAAGTTGAAGTGTCAAGCATGAGAAGCCAGTGTGTTTAACATTGTAAAGAAGTCAGAATGCATGAAATACTGTTGGTACCCCCCCTTAATCAATTGTATTTTCTGTTTTGACATATTCACATTTAACCAAAAACAACACACAATATTAAATATC
Source organism: Triplophysa bombifrons (assembly GCA_029783895.1). Lineage (NCBI taxonomy): Eukaryota > Metazoa > Chordata > Actinopteri > Cypriniformes > Nemacheilidae > Triplophysa > Triplophysa bombifrons. Next base: position 20,455,280 of record CM056468.1, read on the forward strand.
ATATCAATAAATTGAATTAAATATAGTAATAAATTCTATCTTGCCTTTTTAAGTTTTTGAGTAATTACTGTTTTATGTTTAATTAATTACATTCATTTTGATGATGCTTAAGTAAATGATCTATAATAATGAACCATTACTTATTGATCATAATATTTTCAACAGCGAGTAATATTTGTACATATAACTTTTTGTGGATTATATAACAATAAATAAACAATATTTCATTAATTTTATTACCGGCCATGTTTTGCCATCTGCAATTCTCAGTAGGACCCAAATGGTCTTGTCTGGTGCTTTTTATATATGGACTCTGTTTGCATCAAAAACACAAATGATGCTTTGTACAGCTTGGAATTATTGTAAAGAAATATTTTGTGTCTTTCTGGTTAGTGTGCTTCTTTGTGTGATTGGACTTTGCATGCTTATTTCCTGGTAGACTAGAGGTATATTTAAGGACCAAATGAACAGAATATCATTATGGTTTCTACTTAGGTCACTAAGCAACCACCCAGAACACAGCCATGTACTGTAGCAAGGCCCTAGCAACCACCTAGAACACCTTAGCAACCACTTACTGAAGCATTTCCCAATAAACAATTCACAGCACGTTGGCGTCAGTGGTGAGGTTTGCACAAACAGAAACCACTCAAAATCTAATGAAATGAACATTTATGAAATCTATTTTTGAGCACATTTCGGTCCAGTTTAATAGATGTCACTTCCAGCTGAGCTTACAATGTTGTGACAGATGCGATTATATTGACATTCCTAAAATGAATCCGTTTTATAGGACGTAACACAGTACTTAGACCAAATTGTGGGAATTTCACCTTTTTCAGGCGCTGGCTGCATAATTAATTGTGAAATCTGTCAACATATCAGCAGATTGAAAGATAATATATGAAGAAAGAGAGGATATAGGTCACAGGTATGAAAAAATGTGGCGTGACAGATGATGGTCACACACTTTCACCCATCAGGAGGTTCCACAGCTCTACAGGACGGAATGATGGGACATTTGCTGGAAATAACAGGCCAAATGAAGGTTAATCATTGGAAAAGCCCCCCAACTGTTAATGATATGTGACAACAGTGGACAAGAGCAGACACATTGCTAAACCATGCCAGAACAAATGTATAGATAGAGAGAGAGAGAGAGAGAGAGAGAGAGAGAGACATAGAGAGAGAGAGACATAGAGAGAGAGAGACAGAGAGAGAGAGAGAGAGAGAGAGAGAGAGAGACATAGAGAGAGAGAGACATAGAGAGAGAGAGAGAGAGAGAGACAGAGAGAGAGACACAGAGAGAGAGAGACAGAGAGAGATACACAGAGGGAGAGATAGAGTGAGAGTGAGAGTGAGAGAGAGAGAGAGACAGAGAGAGAGAGAGAGAGAGACATAGAGAGAGAGACAGAGAGAGAGACACAGAGAGAGAGACAGAGAGAAACAGATACACAGAGGGAGAGATAGAGTGAGAGTGAGAGAGAGAGAGAGAGAGAGAGAGAGACATAGAGAGAGAGACAGAGAGAGAGACACAGAGAGAGAGACAGAGAGAAACAGATACACAGAGGGAGAGATAGAGTGAGAGTGAGAGTGAGAGTGAGAGAGAGAGAGAGAGAGAGAGAGAGAGAGAGAGAGACAGAGAGAGAGAGAGAGACAGAGAGAGAGAGAGAGAGACAGAGAGAAACAGATACACAGAGGGAGAGATAGAGTGAGAGTGAGAGTGAGAGTGAGAGAGAGAGAGAGAGAGAGAGAGAGAGAGAGAGAGAGAGACAGAGAGAAACAGATACACAGAGGGAGAGATAGAGTGAGAGTGAGAGTGAGAGTGAGAGAGAGAGAGAGAGAGAGAGAGACATAGAGAGAGAGACAGAGAGAGAGACACAGAGAGAGAGACAGAGAGAAACAGATACACAGAGGGAGAGATAGAGTGAGAGTGAGAGTGAGAGTGAGAGTGAGAGTGAGAGAGAGAGAGAGAGAGAGAGAGAGAGACAGAGAGAGAGAGAGAGACAGAGAGAGAGAGAGAGAGAGAGACAGAGAGAAACAGATACACAGAGGGAGAGATAGAGTGAGAGTGAGAGTGAGAGTGAGAGTGAGAGAGAGAGAGAGAGAGAGAGAGAGAGACAGAGAGAGAGAGAGAGACAGAGAGAGAGAGAGAGAGACAGAGAGAAACAGATACACAGAGGGAGAGATAGAGTGAGAGTGAGAGTGAGAGTGAGAGAGAGAGACAGAGAGAGAGACACAGAGAGAGAGACAGAGAGAAACAGATACACAGAGGGAGAGATAGAGTGAGAGTGAGAGTGAGAGTGAGAGAGAGAGAGAGAGAGAGAGAGAGAGAGAGAGACAGAGAGAGAGAGAGAGACAGAGAGAGAGAGACAGAGAGAATTATGCAACTGAGATTTCTGGGGCACCATTGACTACCATAATACAAAATAATATTTTTTATTTAAAAAAATGATGCGTTTGTAATGCGAAATGAGAAATTCTGAAGAAATTTGAAAAACACACAGTTCTTAAGCACCTTTGACTACCATTTTAAATAATTCTGCTATAGTAGTGAATAGTGCCCCAGAAATCTTTTCTGAAAATTATTCTAAATATCTTTCTTATTAATTAACAGAACAAGGACATTATACAGATTCGGAACAACTTGAGGTTGAGTGATGCATGAGTGAGTTTTCATTTTTGGGTGAACTATACCTTTAACGCTAGAGCTAAAGTATGTGTTTTTCTACAACAGAAGTGCCAAACTGAAAAGTTGCATTAGTACATTTCACAGCAATCCCATGATGCCACAGGCCCACAGACATGGTCCTAATCAGGTCTCTGCAGAAAACCGCAGGTGTCCGTGGTGACTCTGGACACGGCTGCAGGAAGAATACAATTTTAACCAGTTTGTTGATCTTAGCAAATACTGTTTGCAATTCCCCCAGCCTTATTAACGTAGTCACCTGTACCACAGTATCACGTACGTCGTCTTTTACCCGCTCAATATCACAATGCCGCAGGGAGTCGATAGAAACTCCAGGGAGCTTCTCCAAAAAAACAACACATTCAGGTCCCCACAGTGCCCGAGCATCACATTTCGCCACCATCGTTCCAATGACCACACACTCGCCAGACTAAGATTTCTCACTTTCACACTCCTTATTTAAAAAGCACACAAAAGCTGACATATCATGGCCACGGGGGAGAAAACTAATTCCACTGCATCTCAGCACGCTGGAGCAGACGCCCTTTACAGAGTCCACGTAACAAATACAATTATCAACCGGCAACGGCGCGCCACAAGCTTTCATGCCCAATAATGAGCCTGTGCGGCAAGATTAACTTTGTTTTATGATGCAGAACATGATGTTATGAGGCCTGCTTTGACTGCATCCAACACTGTAATTATTAAGGAAAGGTAAATCATAAAAGCAATGATGATGACTTCAGTGAAATGCCACCGGAGAAGTTCTCTGAGTTATTATTTTTCAGAGAACACCTCTCAGAAAGAATGATAAATGTGCGGCTGGACTTGACCGTGTTTTTGCAGCTCGGGGTGAGCAGATTTTTGCCGATCTGGCAGCTGTCACGCATATTGCATCAGTTTCGGCTTTGATGGTCGAAACGCTGAATAGTAACGAGGTGTATTTCACGGAACGGACCCGCTTATGACAGCATTTTGTGTTTTAATACACACTCATTTAGATTGTGATTCAGTGCTTTGTGTCAGGCAAACAATAATGCTGTTCTTTTTAATCATATTAGATAACATTAAATAATAATCAAACGTGTGTCAAAGATTAAATCACTTGGGGTACATTTATTAAGAATATTTGCACAGCGCTTTTTGGAAACTCTGTATAAATAATTTGTAAAATTGGTAAATTAGCATCACAAATTACTCGTAATTAATAATCATCATGCTCTTAACTATTGCTCCACTCTCACAAGTCATCCAAAAGGTTTCTCGATAGGCATGATAATGAGTTTAATTATTATAATACATTTCAATGTCTTGAAAAATAACTTTTATAAAAATATTTTGATATTTAGTTTCATCCGATCAAGATTTTTACTGTAGATGAAGCAGCTGGCTATCCATTCTCCTTTCTGCCTACAGTGCACCCTCTCCAAATAAAATTTAGTTTCAAGTGTGCTTTAAGTAAATTACTCAAAAAATAATCCTTCTTGCCTCCACTCACAAAAAAGGTTTTGATGTATTTTTGGTAGGAAATTTACAAGATATCTCCATGGAACATGATCTTCACTTCATATCCTAATGATATTTGGAAATTTTGAGCCACACAATGTTTTGTTGCAAATAAACCCCTGCGACTTGTGACTGGTTTTGTGGTCCAGGGTCACATATTTGCATATATTGTCCTACAGAAACCTTAAGAAGCTGCTGATTCTTATACCTATAGATGCTTTGAATTCTTAAAAAAATAAAACACAAAACATCATACCATTTAAGCTATAGTTCCAGAACATAACTGAAAGCATCATAATTATTTTCACATATTTTTGTTATTATCATATACATGTTTTTTCTTGCTGACTATTTTTGAATATTCCTCAGAGGATGTCAAGGTTGGATATCAAATTGACCCCAAACAAAACAGTAGGGTTAAAGTTTATTGCTGTTACACTTAAAAGTGTACATAAAAGTACACTTTTATTTAGTCCCAAGTAGTATTGAAATAGTATGCTAGGATTAGTACTTACTACTGTACATAAAGTATGCTTACAATATACCGTACTTTGCTAAAGTATACTTAATAAAATGAATCTAAACTATACACACTTTTTATAAGGGCAGGACGCACCTGTCTGTCTGCCATATTTACTGTAAATGAAACCGTTCCCAGTCTTATAGGTTTATATAGCTCTGAAGGTTTCCTATGGAAGTTATTAAACCCTGACTCGAGGTAACACTTTTTAAAGGTCATCTTACACAATGTGTGACCACGGGAGTATTTCATAACAAACCCTCCGCCATGACGGGAATGTCCGAGAAAACACTCACGCAACTCTTCTAATAAGTCCTGGAACGACTGCCTGGTTACTCCGGGATGCTGTATCTCATTCCTGTGGCCTTGTTGAAGACTGTGGACCTCCGATCGAGGTAGATGGGGAAATGATTAAAAGGGCTTTTTGTGCTCCGCGGAGCAAAGCTAAATCAATCCACATTGATGTATCACCGGGGTGTAATTAGCATGAGTCTACAGAGCAAAGCCGATAATTTAGGCTGATGCGAGCAGGTGTGCCCTATCTGAAATCCACGCCAACGAAGAATGGCCCCTACAGCCGAATCTACATACATTACCAGTTCTTTGTGCTAAGACTCTCCCTTGCCACTCCTCAGCTGGGTTATAAACCTGCGCCCGGGGGCACGTCAACGTGCCAGAGTCACCGTTTCTAATGACTACAGAGACTCGTTTAAAAGTGAATGCAGAAACACCTTCGGCCTCAAACGTACAGCAGATGCGTTTGAAAGAATAACAGTCCACACGAATGGATTGAAAAGAAAGTGTTTGGCGTTGAATGGATGAACTCTTATTGATTGAGATACGTCAATGCAACTTGAACGTTTTTCAAACAGTGCGAGCGCTGACAAAAGCTGCGCCGTGATTGCATTGGTAAAGAAGCATTATTTATTTGTGTAAACAGCGCCGTCCTTTATAAAGCTGCCTGGAGCGATCAAAACACAGCATTATTTGCCGATGAATTATTTACATCGCTTCTTTTGCTTTATGTGTAATGTATTGTTCTTTCAGGGCGGTACGGATCCAGGGGAGCAGAGCCGCTGGAGGAGGTGAGCGACTAACGCTCGCTCAATGAGCAACATAGATACATACTCACAATAGCGCTGTTGCCAGGGAGATGTATATTCCCCGTAGAAACGCTAGTGGTAATCAAGGATGTGATGTTCCCACATGCTAGAACAACACAGAAATCACTGAGGGCAGACAAACAGCGTCCTGCTGCTACACTGATGCTTTATTTGGGTTGGAGTGAGTTAAGGAGACGGCAGGGATGGGTTCGGATGGCATTTGAAAGCATGCGCTTTATATAGGTGACACTTCGTATCAATTAGAAAAGTTTTTATAACTCAAATATTTGAAAACTGGGAGTGTCGCAATGGTCAGCATCTTTATTTATACACTATTCCCAGAGAAGTTATTGTGCTTAAAAGTTGTTTGGGGGATTTGAATGATGTGTTTTTTTGCAAACTTTTTAACTTTGCCTCAGATCTCTTTAAATTCCTTCAAAGGGAAGAAAATGGAAAGCAAATCTCATCTGTAAGTCGTTTTCATCAAAATGAAAAAACGTTAATGAAGAAACAGTTCAGCTCAAGATTTGACCTTTAGTAAATGCAGATTGTGGATATAAAATTGCTCAGAACATGAGATTATTAGAGTCTGATAATATTATTAATGTTCTTTCCATGTGAGATTACTGGGGTCTCAAAAAAAACAAGCGGGTGCAAAAGTCTCCATTTGCTTTCTGTTTAATCTCATTTCATGTATAGGAGAAACAATTTAGTTATGAAAGAGATTTGATTTCATTAGATTTGATTTTCAACTGGGAAATCTCAAGCGCTGCACCCAAAATATTCCAAGACATCAGATTTGTAAAATCCCCTTTATTGGATTATAGCTCATACACATTATTGGTTATGTCACGGCACATGTTGATAAATGAGTGAAGGGGTGTAAGAGGATGCAATAGATTGGAGAGGTCTAATTATCCTTGAGCCGCTGGACCGCTTCCAGAGGTCAATGGAAAAGATGTGTGCCGCGATTAGGCACATGATGCAGAAATCACTAAATAACCCGCAATGTTTGAGGCACGCAGAAAATCAACAAAGCCGATGAGTTCATAAGGGCATATGTTTCACTATCACGCAACATTAATCCTGATCAACGTGCCACTCTGGTGCTTTATTTTAAAGTTACAGTCACTTCTATTGATTTTATGGCACGGACAACAGTAGAATGTATGGAGCATCTGATGAATGACAGAATGAGGCAGATCCATAGCTGATTCTGCAACGAGTGCACCAGATATCACAGTCTGAGATCTGAGGTTTCTGTTCACTAAATATGGAAATTAAAAAACCTTTCTTGCATGGTGTCAAAACAGTGCGGAAAAGCATGTTATTAACAACAATAAAGAAATTAAAAAACACAACAACAGAAGTATTGTGTGAGAAGTATGTTTAAAGAAACATACAGGTCAACAACTGTCATACGAATAACTGAAGACTAACACTAAACAAAAGCAAAATAAAAATTTGAATCAACATAACATCATAGATAAATATTAAACATTTACGATCACACATAAAAATACTGTAGTACAATTTAGTATAGTAAACTAGTAAAATTCCCAGATACTCTGGTGTTAAGAATCTTACTATAGTAAATATTAAAGTACAGTATACTCTCGTCTTTAAATATAAACAAAGAGGTAAACAACTGTCATACAAATATCTAAAGACTAACACTTAACAAATGCAAAATAAAAATTTGAATCAGATAATAATTAGATAAATATAAAGCATTTACAGTCCAACAGAAAAATAGTGTAATACATTTACTATAGTAACCTAGTAAAATTCCCAAATACTCTAGTCTTAAGAATCTTACGATAGTAAATATTAAAGTACAGTATACTATAGTATTTAGTTGTTTTAACCTAATACTACAAAATACCGTAGTATACATTGTAGTAATCACTTTTATATACTGTACTACAGTAAATAACACCATAATATAATGTAGTAAATACTACAGTTGTTACCATCTGGGAAAATTTTTGTATATATAAAAAAACTGAGTTTGCCAGTCCGCCTGCAGTGGTGGTATTTTTTTTCACGACTTATTTGTGCTTATTTTTCCCTATTCTGCAGACTTTCATATATTCTGGGATGACATCCCTGTAAATGTAATGGATGATGTGAATTACACGCTGCACACATCTCACCTTTAAAGGAAACAGCTCCTCTACATCCCCAGTGCTTGCTAACACCCATCATAATCCGCAGTTATCACTACACTGGAACATGACCGCGGTGGACTGTTTTGTCTCTCTTTCTCTCTTCTGTGTTTCTGCACAGTATGTTAGACCATACGCTGGGCTGTATCTCTGCTGGAGAATGTAAGGTACATCTCAGTCTACACGCACCATTAGTCTTGGCCTGTGACAAGTTTCTGTGTAAGGCAGGCCAGAAACACCAACACGAGGACACAAACGTAGATGTAAATGCCAGAATGGTATAGCTGTGCTATCTAACTAGCCTGCCAGCCCTTACTAAATGGCGTACAGCCGTTTTCTATTTACATATATTCAAAAGTAAATAGAGTAGTATTAGTATACTCTAAATAGTATTCTGAGGAAAATTCTATTTTTTTATTTATCCAGGGATTCATTTATTTTTTTATTGCTCTTAATTTGTGTTCTTATGTCTCAATTAAAAGCACTTTCACATCACTTTTTAAATATTGGGCCACAAAAATGTCCATCTGTTGTCGTACCAAAGCTGTTTTCACAACCACTGTACGAATCCAAAAACAACCAGTTAAATAATGTGTTAACACCACATTACCTTGATTGGAAATGGTAATAAATCAATTCATTTTATAAGCAATTTTCACCCTCATGAAGTGGCTCTTACGTTTCATATTAAGCACTGAACAGTGTTTGCCTCGTGTTAGGATTTTCACAAATTTTCTATGCTGTTTAGATGAACATATTTATACAATATTATTTACAATTTTTACACACAATATATGTAAATCTGTGTTGTTAACAAATACCCTAAATGTGTCCTATGGTGTGACGGGAAAACCTTTAGAACATTTTATGAAAACAAATCTCTCTTATGCTATTTTATATTATAAATAAATATATATTATATAAACATATGTTACTTACAGTTTGTTTTCTACATTTTTGCTGTGTCACACCATAGGATGTAGGAATTATGTGTCAACTACCCAAATACAACTAAAAACAATTCGCACAGCTGCTGGTGTAGGTAAGATGATTTTATTGATGTAAATATACTATGTCAAAGATCACTAGTATAAAAAAGCATTAATTAAAGTCTCTAATGTATAACATTTACTGTAAAATATGTATTTTAGGAATGAGAATGGCATATCCAGACTTTTCTGGCATTGCTGCATAGAATACTTCTTAGCACCTTAATTGAATCTTTATTGTTAACCTTGAATGCTTTTCATATTTGTTATGAGATGGTCACCATTTTGAATATTTGGATGATAAATGTATGACTTTTAAATTTTAGGTTAAGGCCCTGCACAAGAGTAAAAACTGGCTGAACAGTATCACAGCGCATGGTGTTGATGATCAGTCACTTGTTTGTTTGTAAGGTGTCAGTCCCTGCGGCAGACGGGATGGATGTGGAGTGACAACAGGAGGAAGGGCCGTTTCAGAGGCCGGCGAGCAATACAGTAAAGTGAAGCTCCCTCACCGAGCCGTGCACTCTGACAGCCGAGCGTGCTTGTTTGAACCCGAGCATAACACTTCGCTTATTCTCAATGTGTCTTCACGACTGAAGGAATCTGAGCTCCGTGGCTCTTTCTGACAGCTTGAATGAAGGTGAGGGCGCGAGCGTTAAATGGCTGCCACGGCGTACCCGGTGCCTGCTATGCAGAACCGTATTTTGGCATTTACTTGTCAGGCATATACAAACACAGATAACACACCTGGACAACGGTTTGCAGTGGTTCACATGGATCTTTTAAAGTCTTTAGTATCAATGTTCTTTCTTAAACGGTGTCCGACCTTGTGCCCGAAACTAACGACTCTGTCTGCTAATTCAGCAAAGAAATGTCTAAAGTGGGAATTGTACAACTATTACCTCGCTGAAATTGGATCTCATTCTGTCTAAATTCCCAGAAGTCTTGCTTAACAAACACGGTTTTCCTTTTAAGTCTGAAAGCATTTGGCTGGACGTTCTTTGTTGCAAAGTCTTTTGTTCGTTCAGAAAATTGCATGTATAATAAGTTGGCATTTCTTATTCAAAAGCTAACGACCATTCCCAGCTAAAGGGTTGCTTTTTGTTCTTTTCTAACATAATTTGAGAGACAAAAAAGAAATTGATGACTGACCTCCACAGCTTGTCTTTTGTAAGAGCATTAAACTGACAGTACAATGATTTTAAGTGCAAACACTTGTGCAATGATCCATAAGGGAAATAATTCTTCAAGGCTGATTTTTTGTATTTTAGTTCGTTCCAGTAGGTCATTTGTAGCCATTTAACACCTTAAACAAATTATTTGTCTTTTGCACCTTTTGTTAATGAATTTTTAGTTTTCCTAGAGTTGCGTTTCAGGATTATGCCACACCACAGAGTGAGTTTTCTTGTGTAACCCTGGAGGATGTGCTGTTCACAAAAAAATGTTTCACATTCTGATGTTGAATATTCGATGAGAATCGAGCTGAATTTTTCTAAATGTGAAAAATTGAAACAAAAATCTGATTCAAAATTATATCTGTCAAAACATTGTACAAACATCTTTACTTTCAGTTTTCAGTTTTCATTTTTTTACACAGAAAGCATATAAAGATTTTTAGCAGGACATTGTGTTTTTATTACTGTTTGTGCAATTGAGGTCATCGGCATTCAAATACAGTTATCCAAATTAAAATTTTCCGGTGATTATTTTAATATGTCTGACCAATAGAGAGTTTCAGTCAACTGAATACAAATACAAGCAAACTCTCCGTAACGTCCATGAAGTGAATTTCAGAAATATGACGCGTTAAACAACTCAACACAAATCAGAATGTGTCCAGATATGTAATGTTAAATAGATTTAACAAAACAAGACATTTGCAACAGGTTCTCAAAGGTTTTTGAAGAACCATATTAAATATTTACAAAATTAAAAGAAACTTTTGAACCTTTTTACAACTTGGTCGTTGAGGGAAGTGAATCTAAAGCTTTGCTGTAATTCCGCAGGTTTACCAGTAACTTACTGTAGATTTATTGTACAATGTTGTTTTAAGCATAAACTTACCTACCTTATATATTTTTCTTTCATAAAACAAGACTAAATATATTGGGTCACTTTTCTTGTTATGTGAATGTTTCGTAATTTAAGAAGTTTTAAATGTTTTTACATAAAATAATAGAAAAATGCTTAGGAAGAATGTCGTTTTTTTAGCAGTGTTGCTGTGCTTATGCCAGTCTCTTCTCGCTCATTTTGAATCTCAAAAGTCAAAGTGTTTTCATTTTGATTAAAGTAATTAAAAACAATACTAATTGGAAAGTATATTAAGTAGCGATTAAATCTACAGTAAGTTTCTGTAAAACCTGCTGCAAAAACTACTGCAAAGTTTTACAGTGTAGGTTAAACTGTAAATTCTTCTTGCTATCTTCAAATATGTTTTCCTGATGAAGATTTGGTCCTGGTTTGCATTTGTAATCACTTGCAGTGTGTCCAGAGCTCTTCATCACAACACAGCCTTCTCTGAGCCTGAATGTACAAACAATCTATTCCATAGATGCATGGACCTTCTGTTGTCTTATTGTCCTTAATCATCTGTGTTCTCAATGGAGGTGGACAGCTTCCCTCCAGACGCCCGAGTGGCAGGACTGACATCATTTGAGCTCTCCTGAATTTATTGTCAAGAACCAACAGCAGTCTATGAGAGTCCATTAGCTTTAATTAGACGGACTGCACAGGGCAGATAGAGGCAGCCACTTTGGAAATGATGTTGTTGACCCTGATATTAGGAGGTCATGTGCTCTTTAAAATTGTTTATGAATTGTTTCATAAGGTGGATGGGATTCTTACAAGCAGATTTGGAATGCTAATGAAGGTAAACTAATGAAGACTGTTTAGATGCAGTTCCAGTGATATTTAGTTTTTCTTTATTTCTAAAGGTGTGTGATAATGAATTACCGTTAGATACTTTACACCTGGGCAGTTGTCTATTCTAGACAGTCTCCACGTTTGATGATATCATCTTGGCTTCTTGCTTGGTAATATATTTTATCGGTCCAGAAGGAAAGCATCCATTTTAATACCTCTAGCGTACAAATTAGGCCTACAGATATTGTAATTCTTAAATAAATGGTCCAATCAAACGAGACGAGTAATGCTTATTCAATTCGTTTTTTGCACCACTTTAGGCTTGGGTAGAAATGATTTGAAAATGCATTTCTTGACTTAGTAAAATAACTCCAAAATGTAATTGTACGTCCGTATAATGACAATAAAAAGCTATTCTATTCTATACTATTCTAAAAAACATTACTCTCCTACGTGAACAATCACCCTTCCAAACATGAGTAGTAAACTCAAGCGGACTGGAGACTCCAATACAACATAACAGCGCAAAGTTATATGTAGACTCAGAGATGACGTATTTTTGTTTGCAAAACCCGGAATCAAGATAGCATTTTAAGACTTCCGGTTAGTCTATGTTTTTTAATGGGTTTTTGGTAAATCGCCCGCAATAAGGTCTGTGGTAAAAAAAAACTCTAAATATTTTCACGTTTCATTCCATGACATAAAACACACCAATTATAACCCTTTTGTGATTTTTTAAAGCCTATTTTTTCTCAAAAACGAAAAAAAAAATTCCTTTGTCGCGGACGTTAGACGTCATCACGCATATAAAGCTCACAAATATTGCATTTGCAACTCGGCACAAATCTCTTAAAGCGTAGATGCGGATTCATTCCCGGAGTGACATCTTATAAGGGAACACATTTTTAATAAAGTTTGAAAGAGTTGTCGTAGGCTTGGTGGTGGTGACGTTGATATCGAATGACCTCGAGTCTGCATGTTGTTTGTTTTTTACTTCTGCCGATTGTATTTCGGCTTCAAAAGTAACACATGTGGGCTTGATTAGTAAAGATTATCTTGATAGACAAAACGTGTAAACATCATAAGCCTCTGTAAATCACACAGCATATTTTTGGCGATCTTCCAAAAGTCTCTGAGGAAAATGCATTGCTTTCTGTCGAGTGAACCAGCGGGGCGCTTACTTCCGGATTAGCCTACAAAATTACGTCATCTCTGAGGTAACGTCACTGTATTGAGTCTACTCTCGTCATGCGCAGGCTTCTTAAAAATAAAAGTAATGACATAGTGTTCATTAATGTGTTGAATTATTTCGACGTTGATCTACTTTTCATAATATATGCTATATAGGAGCATGCCTTGATGTAGGCTATTTAAGTAAGAATGTTGATTGTTTGTGGGTATTGAACGTTGTAAAAAGTTTTTTCCCGAATGTGACCGAGATTTTTAAACGTTGTTTGGGAGTTTTCCATTGGCGTGTTTTTATCTGTCCGGTTGATGTTGTTTTATCATTTAAAACAACATTATTTGCCTGAAAAGTGTGCTTGTGTTATTTCCTTCAGATTATCTAATGCAATGACATTACTTTGTTTTTAAGTGTTGCTCATGTATCCAAATATCTTTTAGAAATAAAATATTTTATAAAGGAGAACACAAGGACTTTATATGATATACAGATATAGGCCTACATTATCTTGCATTGCAATCTCTTATTCTAAGAGTAGGCCTCCATAACTTCAATTACTCCATGTTCATATTTTATGTAGTCATTTCGAAAAAGAATTTAGTAATACCCGTTCTCCCTATTTTCCGGCAGGTAATCTACACAGGGATGCATATTCCTTCTTTTTCACCAGAAGAGGGCAATCCGATGCATCGCGCTTGCAAAGGAAGGTTAAGCAATAGTGTGACTGCACCAGTGCTGAGTGCATCTCACATACACACAAGCTCGTCTGAAAAAAACATTTTTTTGTTACAGATCGAAGAAAGAACAGCAACCTAACTGTGGTGTACAGACTGCACTATTTCTGAGCTCCTCAAAGATCAGCAGATATCTGGAATACATCACTCATTCTGCGCACAGCTTCCCATCCACAGCCTACAGGACATAAAAATATTTTTGGCTTCCTTTTTTGGCTTTCTTCACAGCTGCGCACCTTATCCGATGGAGCGCTTTTGCGCAAACCTCTCCAAACTTTCCAGCCAAGCGGAGGCTATTTTAATGTAAAGGATATAACTGACACGCACGCGCACGGTCTGGAAATGTTTTCCTTCGGACATTCTCATTAAGCAAATGTCAACGATTGTATATTTTTGCAGAGCTCTTGCGGTTTTCACTTAGACATGTTGCTTAATGGCGCAGCTGCGGGATTGAAATAGCGGTCCTGCTGCCGGAGTTTGCCCGACGTTGCCAACATCTCGGGCACCGCAGCTTTGGGCAGGTGCTCCTTTCTGCCTGTGTTAAAAGACGGTGCCATGCGGGATCGGAAATCACACATCGGAGGTCTGTAAAACCCTGCTGGAAATCTGAGTTACGCAGAGATGGGTATGTTTCCATTTATTCTTAAGGCTTCAAATAAGTTGATGTGTTTTGTTTTTGGTCTTTATGCTCTTTTGATACAATTATGTGTATGTCAGGGATCGCGACACCCAGTCGTGCCAATCCTGAGATGTACCATCCTTTCTTAAAATAGCAGTGCTCCTTGAATTATATTATAAGAGAGTGTGTTCGAATATGTTTCATGTGCGTAAACGAAGCATTTCTGAAGCTGATGCTTGCACGGCAACTTTCAACATGCGTGCGCTCAGACGTCATAGAAGCTGAATGTACAGCATAATATGGCAGTCTATAGTTGTGCATGTATTGTATGATCAACAGGCTGATTCTGTGTGTTTTTTAATGCGGTGATTGAATGAAGCGCGTGCTGTTCTGTATTAAACCAACCCATTCTCAAAACGGTGCTGAACTCGCAGCGGTTGTTCATTAATCAGTGGTGCCTTATATGTGCCCTTGTTCAACGCAAAGAGGCATCTGAATGAGTACATGCAATGTTATTCATAGTAATTCAGCACTCCAGGTCTATAGTTATGAGAAACACAAATATATGCATTATGTGAAGGACGCGCAAAGCCTGCATATAAAGCCTGCATAGCTACAGGGACTGATGTCAGTTCTTTCATTCTTTCAAGAGACGGAAAAAACTCTCGACTTTGACTGATGTTTTGAGGCAGATGATCTTGCAATAGTGGAAACTTGTGATTTAAAAACACATACCTATAAACCGTAAATGTTCCTGTCTGGAAACGTTGATTTTTATGCGGTATTCAAGGAAGCGCGCGTAGGTCGTCGTAGTGTGTTGCTTTTAACTGCTTCCTATGTTTCTTCTGGTACATTTGAAGAGGTTTGGAGTTTTTCCCACGAGAGATTCCTTTAAAATCATTCTGTTAACATGATTAAGTTGAGGGTCCCCCATCATAAATAATCATAATCAGACCATAAATTATACTATACCCCCTCCCCTTTTTTATCAGTAGCCACCCTGCATATTGTATCATGCATGGGAAAGCTCGGAAAGATGAATGACTAATTGAAATTGAATTCTGGTGAAATGCATGGATTGAAATTACCTTAAGCAAATAATGAAAAGAACACTTGACAAACCAGTGTGGCGCTTGTTTTCAAAATCTGTATTCTTTCAAGATGGCTTGAAGTGTTAGTGATTTGATGGGATGCTGTCTGAGCAGATGATGTAGGTGGATGTTCTCTTCTGTGCCTCACAGGTGTGCTGTTTGCTCAGCTCAGTCAGATACCTAAAAGTAAGATTATAGAACGGTTTGGAGTAAAAATGAGTTCAAGACATTCAGTGGATATCATTGGTTGAATCTTGCCTATCCAGGTCATATTTTATCACAAAACCAAAAGGACCTTTGGTCAGTCAATTTAAATTCTCTATAAAAAATGTATTTTGGTAAAAAGTTCACTCGGCACAGAGTCAGTTTCAGGATTCCGCTTCATGATGCTGCAAAATTTCTGCCTCAAACTAAAAACCTGTCATCTTTAATTCACCCTCTGGTCATTTTTAACCTGTATGCTTTTCTGTCTTCTGCAGAACACAAACAATGATTTTTTTGAAGAATGTTGATAACCAAACAGCGGTGGGGACCTCTATTGTATGGACACAAAACCATTGCAAATGAATGTCTTCCGTCGCTGTTCAGTCAACAACATTTTTCAAAATATCTTCTTTTGTGTTCTAAGGAAAAAAGAAACTTGTACAGGTTTGACTGGAGGGTGAGTAAATGACGACAGAATTTTCATTTTTGGCTGAACTATCACTAACATTTACCAGAATGAATCTGTTGTGATACGTCACACCTGTCACACGGTTATGTTGATACTATTGTCCTGTGCTGTCATGCTTAAACAAAGCTGTATAAAATCCACAGCGTGAAGAACAAGTACTCACTGTCAGCTTCCCATTAAGTACCTTACTGTGATTTTAACACTACAGAGGGAATAAGACCCCGATCTAATTCTTCCAGACCCCTCCTCTCCTCTTTATCTACCTGTCTGGCGTTATGGCAGCAAATGAAAAGACATCTGGACATATGAAGTGTCCTTTATTAAATGCCTAAGAGCTTTCCCGTAAAATAGAGTGGAGTGGCTGTCAAAACAGATAAATGTGGAGAGACGTGGACACTCCGTCAGACAATGAGAAATGGACACTGGAAGTTGCCGTATCTGTTCTCAGGTTTTGTAGCCTGAACTGTGAAGATGGATTCTCGAGTGTGATCCGTGCTGTCGGGGGAAATTAAAACATGCATAGTGAAAATATCATTAGGTTTTATAGGAAGGAGGTAGTCTATAGAAAAACTTTAGACGTGAAATCTTGTTGTGTTTGGGCTTCGGTCTGAATGTGATGAGATTGAGTCGGAGTAGTTCAGTTCTCTGTCAGATTATCTTTGTGTCAGATTAGCGCTGCTGTTTTGGGATTATGTTTTCCCAGTTTACACAGAAACAAATCACAGATGGGATTATCTTTGAAAAATTGGCCAACGTTGCAGAGATTTTCTCCAGGGCTCTGGTGGTGTTGTGTATAATTGATGCTTTTCGTTTATTGTGTGAAATGAAGAAAATCGCTTGAGGTCGTACATAATGAGAAGACAATGTTTCAATGTATCTACCCAGGGGATAATTTGTTGCTCAGATATTGTTCTTTTATAATTTAGGAGACGTTATGGAGTCCTCATATTATCCATATAATGCTAAATGGGTGATGTATGGGTTATCTTTTGGGGTTCAGAAAAGATATCAACAATCTTTCTGCCAATACATCAAATCTGGAAGAGTTATAATTTTTATTTCAGTTTTATTTTTTATGTTATTAAAAGTACGTACCAGTTGGCAAAACTTTTTATATACATGTTGTATGGTTATATAAGATTAATTATTTTTATTTTAGTTGTATTGTAGTTTTTGTTTAATTTTATCATGTAAGTGTTTTCAATTTATTTCAGTTTATTTTTGAGGGAACAATTAAATTTTTTCCTTTTAGTTAAGTTTTTCCAATAATTTTTTGTTCAGTATTTTTTTGATTTAAATGAACAGAAACGTTTTGATTTTAGTAAACTAAAATAGCATTGAGTCACATAACCCAATATGAACTCAACGTTCCCCTTCAATTCTTCTAAATCCAGATTACTGTATTTTGGCAAACTTGAGCACAATTTCAGACAATGTTGAGATCAATTTTGAAACTCAAGAGAATTATTAGAGTATTTCTCAGAATAAGAATCGCAAATGCAGAAAGATTCGTCAGAAGTCTCTGATTGCTCATTTAACTTCAGTGCACCGCAGAACAATTAAGATTAAAAGGATCTCATTTTGATTTTTTTACCCCATGGGTATCCATGTGTGATTGCTTCTACCAGAGGAAAGGTTTGGCAGAAACTGCGGCTCTGAGGTCAGGATATGAACGTGTCTCATAGGGACAGTTTACCCAAAAATTTACATTATTTGATCATTTACTCACCCTTATATTTCAAATCTGTATGACTTTTTTTCTAGAGTACACAAAAGAAGATATTTTGAAGATGTCCTTCAATTGACTTCCATCCCACTGTGACATTTCTCAAAATATCTTCTTTTGCGTTCCACCGCAGAAAGAGTCATATACAGGTTGTGAACGTGAATGCGTTTTTAAGATCAAGAGCTGGTTTATACGCACTGTTTGACTGCATCTCGACTGGCATCCTTTATCATGATGAAATGAAAGTGGCGAAAGGGCAACATGTGCTTATGCATTCATTCACGTATACCAGAAAAAAAAAGAAATGTAAGCTTTCTGGCTTTTGTGGTTTGGTACGTAAAGTGTGATGGTGACCATAGGCACTACAGTGTGAGAGTTAATTAAAACTTTCAAGATTTGCATGCAAGCCCTTTTGGTTTGTGCCGTTGCTTGTGCACCTTTGCGTGACTTGCTGTGATCTTGCCGAAGGTGTTGTGTTTCGCTGGTAATATGGCAGCGAGCAAATTGATTAACCCGCCCCTCTTTTTCTTATTAGGGAGTAATAAAGATCTTAAATCTCTCTATATGTAGTGTTACACTTTCATATTGTGAATTTACAAGCAGTGGAAACCGGAACTCATAGGAACATTTTTACTCTTGACAAATAGGCCTTTAAAAGTACAGAACCATAAACCAGCTACACTTACACTCAACAGATCTTTAGACTCTTTGAGTCTGAGTCTAGGGACTGTGTTTGTTTCTCATTATATGAAATGAACTCGAAGGCAATTTGCAAAGCCGAAGAGATTGTGGCACAGATAACAGGTTGCTCTGCTGGCCTACGCCGTGTCTCCAAGACTATTAGATTAGCCAGTTTCATTCAATTGACCTACACCAAATGTTTAGATTAGATCTAGAAGCCAGTAAACAGCAGTTGGGCCGGATGATTTAAACGCATTGCTGCTCAATGCTGCACTCAACATTGTAGATTTATATAATTACTTTTATATTTACTCAATAGTTGTAATGTGATTAAAGGTTCAGACGGTAAGCCTTTGTGCTGGCCACTCAAGATAAACCAATAATTTCCTGTTTTTGCTCCAAGGACAGCAGAGAGAAGCTTTTATCAACTTTGGCTCAGCCTTTAGCTTGCAAACTGTCCCAATTCGGCCCAACATGATAAAGCGCCCTCAGATATCAGAGACATTGAACCAGCAAACTTCAATTTCCATTGTCAGTCCTTTGTATGTGATTTTATTTTGTAAAAGCATTGTTCTTATTTGACATTCAAGTTTGTTGGGCACTGCGTCATCAGACCCGATTCAATTGGGTTTGTTGATGTTTTCTTATTTTTGAAGAACGAACATTTGCATAAAGATACAGAGATGGCGTTCTCTCTTGTATATTGTGTTTGTCATCTTTTTTCTGTAGTTTACCATGATACATGAATATTATTATACAGTTTTTGAGACTTGGTATTTTCTTTATTTATTGTTGAGATTACACAATCTAATGTTTTTCTGTGAAAAACAGTTTTTCGGAGCTGTTCTGTTACAGCATCAACACTATTACTGAACAAACCTTGAAGGGGTGTGATACGTTTTTTAACAGCCTTATTTGAATGAAGTTGCTGTACGGTTTATTTTTTGCTTTAAGGTAAAGGTGTACACTTGCTTTCATTTTTAATTAAACAACATGAACTCATTACGCAAAGAAAAAACTGACATTTCTAGGAATACCAAATACGGTTCTAGATAAACGATTCACATAATAATCACATTATTGCAAAATGAAGTGGAGGAAAACAAAATTCTGACCTGAAGCAACACTAACCACCTACATATAAGATACAGCAAAGTAAACATTTACTTCATTAAAAAATGAGTCATTTAGTAAACCCTGAAACCCTGAATTTACTTCTGTTCAGTTTTTGACGTACAAATGCTTACAAACGTTACAAATTAAACTCAAAACGCCACAGGCGTTTTATTTTTCTTAAATTAAGTAAGTACGATGGGTTTTGACCAAATCTTTCTTGTGTTTGTGATGCAGGATCCCTGGTGAGATCACGCTGGCTTATGATCCCCCTGCTTGTGCAGGCTTGGCTGTTGGCTTCCCAAGGCCGAGTCCGAGAGAAACCGTGTCCCAGAAGCTGCCGATGCGATGGCAAAATAGTGTACTGCGAGTCGAACGCCTTCCGTGACGTGCCAAAGAATGTATCGGTGGGATGCCAGGGCCTCTCTCTGCGTTACAACAGCTTGGTGAATCTTCGGGCTGGTCAGTTTGCTAGCCTCAGCCAGTTGGTTTGGCTGTACCTGGACCATAACTACATTAACGCCGTTGACAGACAAGCGTTTCAAGGGGTACGAAGGCTGAAAGAATTAATCCTCAGCTCCAACAAGATCACGCATTTGGAAAACAGCTCGTTTCATTCCATTCCCAACCTGCGCAATCTGGACCTCTCATACAACAAATTGCAAGTGATGCAGCCTAATCAATTTCAAGGCTTACGCAAACTGTTGAGTCTCCACGTTAGATCCAATTCCCTCAAGACGATTCCCATGCGAGTGTTTCAGGATTGTCGAAACCTAGAGTTTCTTGATTTGGGTTATAATCGACTGAGGAGTCTCACCCGTAACGCGTTTGCAGGACTCCTCAAACTGACTGAGTTACACTTGGAGCACAACCAGTTCTCAAAGATCAATTTTTCTCATTTCCCGCGGCTGAACAATCTCCGGGCTTTGTATCTGCAGTGGAATCGAATAAAGTCAATAACCCAAGGAATAACATGGACCTGGACTTCATTGCAAAAGCTGGATCTCTCCGGGAACGACCTGCAGGTGTTGGATCCCAGCATTTTCCAGTGTCTCCCCAATTTGCAGACTCTTAATCTGGACTCCAACAAGCTTAGTAATGTGACTCAAGAGGCCATAGGAGCTTGGATCTCTCTCACCACAATCAGTCTGGCGGGTAACATTTGGGAATGCAGTCCAAGCTTGTGCCCCCTTGTGGCGTGGCTGAGAAACTTCAAAGGGAACAAAGAGACCACCATGATTTGTGCTGGACCAAAGGAGGTGCAGGGTGAGAAGGTTATCGAGGCTGTCGAAACCTATGGATTCTGTAAGACAACCCCCACTCCTCTCCTTCCAATGTCCTCCACTGTAAACTCTCAATCCAAAACCGGACGTCAACCCCAGCCCACCATGTTCAGGGTGAACGAGAAGGTAACACGCAACCGTCCCGTCGCTCCTTTCCCGACGGTTGGGTCCCCACCTGCTCCTGAACAAGACTTCGAGCATGTTTCCTTTCACAAAATAATAGCCGGTAGCGTTGCCCTCTTCTTGTCTGTGGCCATGATCTTGCTAGTAATCTACGTCTCCTGGAAGCGTTACCCCAGCAGCATGAAACAACTGCAGCAGCATTCCATGGTGCGAAAACGCCGGAAAAAGGCACGAGAGACGGAGCGCACCCTCAGCTCCCCACTACAGGAATATTATGTGGACTACAAACCCAGAAACTCTGAGACCATGGACGTATTGGTCAATGGGACAGGACCCTGTACCTACACCATCTCCGGCTCCCGAGAATGTGAGGTATGATCCGTCGCCCTCCTAAAAACCATTACCACTGCGGGGAACAAGAGGTAAATGTCCATTCGATGTGAGGCAAAAGTTGTGTTGTGCCCCCTTCCTTTCTGCCGCTGTAGCTGTTCTCCTTTAGTGGGTAGGAAACATAGGTCAGTGCATGACAACTTGAGTTAAAAAGCAAAGTCTTGTTCGTAAGTTGAAGCATTTAAGTCCAAAGCACCTTTTTGAATATTTCTGAGTGGTGCTTCAGTAACACATCACCGATTGGCTGACAGAAAGCGTTTCAAACATTGCATCAAGTCTCTATGCATTGGTCTTTTCCTATCCCGTGTGTGTTTTTGCATTAGTGTCAGCACGCAATGCCCCGGGCACATGGATGCTGAGTCAAACGTATTGTGTTGCCGTGTTTTAAGAAGAGAAAGAGGCTGGATGAAAGGCTGTAATGAAATATAAGAGCTAATGTACTGGTGTGGATCCAAGATAAATATTTGACTCATTTTCGATTCAAGGTAGCAGTGACCGGATTATTGATGGGTCAGGGAGATTTTCCTTAATCACGCACTTTGTCAGACAAATCACCGTTTCAGGACGTAATTAAAGACACACATGGCTGATCCTTGGGCGTGATCTCGCAACATGGCTGCTTGTGATGCAAAAGGTTCTGGTAAATGATGGGATGCTAGACAAACGTCTGTGCATGCCCGTGAAATCTGATGTGACGTAGGTTTAGACATGGTAGAGCTTGAGATAATAAACAAAGCCTTTTGCCATGAACCTCATGGGAGTCAAAGAACACATACAATGCAAATGATTTTTCCACTCAAGCAGTAAAACAATTTTCTTGGCAGAAATTCATTCAGTGTGCCGTTTTAATTATTTTTAGCCTTTTACTAACGGTCATATTGAATACCGTCTCACTTTTGAAATCTGTCACATTTGTTTACATTGTTTGAAATGTTAGGAGCAACACTTGCGGGAGCATCATAATTTCTTCTTGTTTTATTGATTCAGTGGATTGTAGGTAAATCCATATTGTAGGCAGTTATGTTTCCATTTAAATAATGAGCCGGCCCAAGGGGATGCGTTTGAAAGGATTCCACAGCTCTGAAATATGAAACAAGATGGTTTCCAGGCAGCTTTATGCAGGAAATAATGACGAAATGTCATGCGAAACAAGGTCAACTGGAATAATTGTTGGGGTAAATTAATGAAATTAACAAATAAATGTCATTTGCGAGTGTTTGACTGCGAGGCTTGGAGATTTATTTAAACATGTTATGGTGATTGTCTTTGCTTTCGCTGCGGTGATGGGGAATATTTCACATCAAAGCTTTGCTGCTCCGCTTGTGTGTGTTGTGCAGTGTTGATCCATTTGCTTTATGTTTTTGTTGTTAACATCCATCATGTCCTTTGCCCCCTGTGTTGCCCCCTGGTGATGTGTTTTTCTGCTATTATTTTTTCCTAACTCTAGAAATGAACTCTTTTCAACTCTTTTTTCGCATTTCAACTTTGCATATTTATAACCCACAAGTAACCCTCATGGTTAATGTATAACACACAGTGAAATTGGGTGACTTTTTTCTGCCTGAAAAGCGTGTGACCTCTTGTAAATCACTTGTTCTGTATTACCAGTTGCTTGGTTACCAGGAAGGAAAACAATATTTTATGCACAGAACTTTATCATCTATACAATACTGGAACACAAATTATGACTTTTTCTGTAATGTTATTTAGTGTACTGTAGCGAATGGTCTTTTAAACATTGACCTGTCATGCTGTTTGTTTATATTACTTCAATCTTTCATTTATTATCTTTGATTAATTTAAATAATTTTTATCTTAGATTTTTTTAGTATAGTTTATATATGTGTCTAGAACCATCGAAGACATTGAATGTATAAAAAAAGAGTTACTACTCAACTAGAAATCTAACAGTGGCTTCATCACATTTGGGTCAGTTTGTCATTTATAACTTTATGTTAGTGTTTGATTAGAACAAGAATTATAGGCCTGTTAATGTTCATGCGTTAATACATGAGATTATTTAAATCTGTTTTTACACAGTTGTTGCGTTTATTTATTTGGGAAAAATAACAATTTCTAGTATGTTCTGTGTGAATTCTAAAGAGCAGTGGGGTGCCTGTGAAGTGTTGATTTAATTCATAAAATTATTTTAGATTTGTATTTAGTGTTCATTAAGGGACTTTTTGTTTTTGTCCTGCAGTTATATATGAAGAGTTTATTTCCAAACAGACATAACTAGGGATGCACGGTAAATGGTCATTTTTAATGTTATCGGTATGAGATCGTTAAAAAAATCATGTTTTTTTATTGTGCATTCCAAGTAATATCAATCAAAACTGCAGTTGGTTTGTTTTGATAATCGGCCAATAATACCTAAAAACTACAGCTTACCAACACAATAAAACAAAATAAAAACACGATATCTCAATAAAAACACGATTTTTTAAAAATCTCTTTTTGGAAATAAACAATTCATATATATTGTTTCATAAATCTAACTCTGTCAATTGTCTTTGCATGCACATAGATTTTCATTATAAGTGTTTAACCCAATTCGTTGTTTTTAATTTTTTTCTCCTTCAGAAAAAACGGAATGTGTTAACCAGAAAGGGGAAGTAACCCAAAAAATAAACATTCTGTCATCGTTTATTCACCCTCTTGTTGTTCAAACCTGTATATGACTCTTTCTTCAGTGCAACACAAAAGAAGATATTGATATTTTCAATGTTTTTAAATCCATACAATGGATGTCAATGAGGTGTAATGTTCCTTGGTTTCCAACGTTCTTCGACATTTTTCTATGTTCTGCAGAAGAAGGCAAGTCATACAGGTATGGATTGACGTGTGAGCGTAAACAATGAAACTATTTTCATTGTTGAACTATCACTTTAAGACAGGGCCTGTGAGAGTTGTTATGTCTGTGGTCCGCTCTAAAATAAGAAAGAATGAGATTTTGGGTCAGGTTCGGGTCACGCGGGTTAAGATAGGCTTGTTAAAATGCAGTGCATCTGTTCCAAATTATTCCTAAATACTTGGTTACATCCATGTGTTGTAGAGAAGTACTAAAAAGTTTTTACTCCAAAGTCTCCTCTTTTATAAATCACACACTTGCTCTCCTTTACTAGATTGTGAGTCCCTGACAGCTTTTTGTTGACAAGGCAGATCCGCAGGATGTCCAGGCAGTGGGCCATTACCGAACCCCCTTGATGTCGTGAGCAGACAGGCTGCCCATATTTACAGCAGGAAAGACCTTGATTCTATCTCGGAAAATTGGAAGTGTCAAAGAGGGCGATCAGAGACATAAAGCTACTGCTGTCAGAAAGCAATTTTTATCGTACGTCGATAACCTGCGACCTCCTGTGAACGCTCGCACATGGATTTCGGGAGAGAAGGGGGTTTACAATGAGACCGAGTGTGAAGTGTAACATTCTGCTGATAATATTGTGTGTGTGTGTAAGAACCTCCTCTAGACCCACTGCTTTAGAACAGATTGTTTTTGATTCTCTCTTTGCCATTTTCATCTAGCACTTGAGAGGTGGGAAGTCAGGGCGAGAGAGGGTAACAGGACAGGAAAATGACCCGAACTGGACTCAAACTCAGGTTTCCATGACATGCTTTGTAAGCACACCTGATAAACCACAGGTCAAGATGGAGAGCAACAGATGTTGTTCGTGGTTTGAACAATCGATACTTGTCCTGCGCTTTTTTTTAGCTCTTTTGTAATTTAATGTTTAATGTTGAACTTGTAATGTGCCTTTTTATAGTTGTTGTGTGGACAGTTTAAATGTCTTTTGAAGCCAAACAAGTTTCCTTGATGCCTACAAAGTGAGCTGCTTTCTATGTCAGTCAGTGCTGTGCTTGGACCAAAAAGCAGCCCTGGACTTTTTGCCTTGCTGCCCATTGGTTCCATCCGTGCGTGGTTGCGTTCCAGGTTTTCCAGCTCCATTGTGATTGCGTTCTGTCCACAATTATGATCTGGCCAGTCAACGACTGTTTTCTTGTTCCCAGGGGGTCCCCCTTCGTTCATTCGCGTTCCGGCCCGCTGGGAAAACCCCCCGTATTTCTGATTACCGATCCAGCCCTGATGTCAGTATACTTAAAGAGATTGTTATATGTTCATTCTAACCTACACGACTTTCTTTCTTCTCGAGAACACAAAAGAAGATCTTTTTAAATGCGATGTTAACCAAAACACATTAAACCACTGCAAATATTGGGTCAAATATACTGGTTAGAGGTGAGACGAGAGAAGTTTATTCTTGGGAGAACGAAACTTTCCGTTTCATATATAACCAGCAGCACACTCTTTCAAGATTATTTTAACATCAAAACGAAAGAAGAACACCATAGATCAAACCTAAAATGTAAAACCTGTCTTCATTGATGCATTTATACATTTGTACAGAGCACAGCTGTGAAAAATCGCTGATCATTGTGGCCATGTTTGGCTTTTCTTCAGAATCGGAGATATTCTTTAAAGCCAGGGGTCTTTGGCATCATTGTTTCGGTGTATTAAAACGAACAACAGCCTCCCTAAACTACAAATGTTCCCTTTAGCAGAACAGAGCCCTCACAGAGCTCTCTGTTGGGTCAGCTTCTTTTGCTCCACACGGAAGGCTTCGTCCTTGAGCTCTGGCCCGCTTCCCGGTGTTTCTGGCCCAATCAGCAGTGCTTCACCTTTTCCACCGCAACAGTCTCAGCCCGTCCAGACCTACTTTATGAAGATGACATAGCAGTGTGCCTGTTTGTATTGATGTGATTTTGTGTGTATTTAAGGACTGTCGGTATACAGGTAGCTTTCTGTCATCAGTCTGAATTCCTGAAGAAGGACTAGTAAGGTTTACATCTACGCCAGATGCACATGTACAATGTTTAATC
Source organism: Triplophysa bombifrons (assembly GCA_029783895.1). Lineage (NCBI taxonomy): Eukaryota > Metazoa > Chordata > Actinopteri > Cypriniformes > Nemacheilidae > Triplophysa > Triplophysa bombifrons. The sequence goes on from CM056468.1 coordinate 20,481,611, forward strand.
TGGGAATCCAATCTTATGGTGTTTATATGGTTTCAAAATGATTTTTCTTTGCCTTTGGGATGTCATGATATCAGATTATTAATTGTCATGGCCAAAAATGCAATGACGGTATTATCACGGTATCTAATATTGTTTTTTCCTTTTTAGAAAGAAATGATGCTAGAACTCAAATTAATCTTTAATATTTATATTTACGCAGAGTTTTCTCTTTTCTTTAGGCAAAACTTTATACGTGTGCTGAATTATTTATGAGATGATACCAGTGCTTTGTAGTATATAATAGCTAATAATGCTGCCTTCTAAGATGCCTTTAAATTCACGTCAAGCAGATAAAAATATCAGTCCAACATGGCAGAAGGTATGGTTTATTTCATTTCTAAAAAGTATTAACCATCAGTTCTGCTTGTCTGGAGAGGAGTTGCTGTCTTTAAAGGCCATTCTAATTGGTCTCTTGTAGGTATCTTACTAGGCGACCTACTCGGTTTTTGTAACAGCTTAAAGGGTTTTTTCACCCAAAAATGAAAATTCTGCAATTATTTACTCACCCTCTCTTCATTTCAAACCTTTATGACTTTCTTTCTTCCGCAAAACACGAAAGAAGATATTTTGAAGAAAGTCGGTAACTGAACAGCACTGGCCCCAATCACTTCTATTGTGAATTGGTGCCAGTTGACAACATTCTTCAAAATATCTTCTCTTGAATTCTTCGTAAGTATCTTCTCCTGTGAACCTACCTAAGTGGGTGCACTCAATTGACATCTGGACTGCAGTTGTAAATGAATGTGTCAGCGATAAGTGCTCATTAAAAAAGGGGGATAAATAAAAGAGAGTAGTTCAGTAGAAAGGTTATGTGGAAGCGTCTAAACAGATCTCTTACTTTTTTTTAAGCTTACATGCTGAAAATAAGCCGCAAGGTTACAAAATGCAATCTTGAGGCAATATAGCGTTGGGTTGTTAGTGTCTTGGCAAATGAGACATGCTAGTGAAGGATGCTATGAGATTTCTTTTTGGATTGGAGAAACAAATTGCAGTGGAATCAACTTGTAGTCATTGACCTTGATTATAATACAGTTCCGCCAGTATTAATGCATCTGGATATGTCTTCGCCAATGTCATTTATCAAGTTGTTTTCTATGAAGCTGCAACCATCATAGTGATGCTTTAATACCTTAACCCTTTAACTTCTGTAAGGTGACACAGTTTGAGTGAAGCTGGCATATGATAATGTAGGTGTGACTTGGATTTAACCATCTAGAGTGATATTTTTCTCAGCTAAATCAGCCGTACGGTTAAATCAGCAGAAAACAAAATTGGATTTGCAGGTGGAAAAAGATCTTTTTGTCTTTTTGAACAGCATGCAGCACTCATGAATTGTTTGAATAGGAGTAAAAGACATTTATGAAGGAGGCAAATGGAGCCAATTTTTATCTCGCGTTGTCGCTAACCTCTACTATAAGACGCCATTAGAATCTCAGGTATTCTTTCTTCTGTAAATTAAGGAAACTGTGCGTTTTATAGAATTGGCATGTCAGGTCAGATAAAATAAAAGTCATCCTGATGGGTGTTTAAAGCCTTGTGGCTCTCGGGCAAAGTCAGACCTCTAGTGAATTAATGAATTGATAATGAAATTCAATTATACAGATCCATTGAGGCAGGCGTCCGGAACAAAAGGTATCATTCCGATGGCTGTCGTAAGTCTTGACCTCGGATGACTGCGACGATGCAGATACTGTCATAAAGGCCGTTGAATCAGGATGAAAGTGCTTGTGATATTGATTCTAGGTTAGTCGATATGAGATTTGATAATCCATTCACTTCTGCTGCAATAGGATCAGTTATACTTCAGTAAACTCTACAGATGGTCCTAATAAAAATGAAACCTTTCTGATTTTTTTTTTTTACAAAAGTGATTCATAAAATTTTTGCATCGCATCGAATTATTAGAGCCTGCAGTGAATGGAACAGTTTGGCTTAGAAAATAATTATGAATGACAAGAGAATTTTAAAGCAAATGGCATGGATTGTTTTCAGTGGAAAATAGTTATTTTCTTCTTTAATGCAAGGAAATTAAGATATTTTAGTATCTTCAACTCCGAAAGTCCTAACCACAAAAGATGGTCCTGAAATTGGGTGTACTGTAAATTATTTGATTGCTCTCTTTTGTTAAAGGGAACAAATGTTGATTTGGTATACTTGGAAATGTTCAACATTAAGAATAAATGTATGTTGAATATTGAATATTATGTTTGTAAAATGAATCAACAGCTGATGGATTATGATATGAAATTGTGAGAAATCCTATTGCAGATCTGAAGACTTAAATGTTTCTTCCACCAAAAATGAACGGAAGAAAATGAATGCATCTTGTGTTTCCAGGTTGTTTTTGCACATTTACTTTCTTCTGAAGACCTGAAGTCCTGATAGAGACTGTTTCCTATTTTGTTTCTGTCTCATTCTCATCTCTCCTGTGGTAGTCCTGGTTTTGGCAGTGTTTTTGGAGTGTGGTAAACTGTGTGAGACACACACACACACACATTGTTGCAGTCAGAAGCCGGGTTTCCATCCTAACATGATGCGAATCATTTAAAAAGTTTAAAATAACAGGAGGGAAGACCAATGCGAAAATCCTGGAGCGGATCACGGTGGAAGATCTGGAAACCAGAAAGACACAAGCTGTGTCCGAATTCGCTCCCTATCTCCTATATAGTGAACAACTCGCTCCCTCCATACGTTCACTCTACTTTTTCGGAGGCAGCGTCTGTGCACGAAGGCATCCCAGAGAAACAGATAGGCAGCGTAACAGAAGTCTATTTGAATTATAAACAGAGAGTGGCTTTGTAAGAACTAATCACACATTTAAAAAACTAAAATACTAATTTCTTGCTAGAAATGCAATCAGAAGTTGTTTTGAAGTGAAAATTAAACTTACAATTATACAAAACTATCCTTCAACGGGCGTTTTGGCCGCCATTTTGTTTTTTAGAGCTTGAGCCTTCTCGACCAATCACGTTTCAAGCATGTTGTTATGGAAATGAGTGCGATTTTTTTTCTCAGAAAAGTTTAACTTTTTTCAACCTTGAAATACTTTCTGAGTTGCAGAGAAAAAAAGACGCTGGCATTTAAAAAAGCAGTTTACACGGTTTATTAAATATGTTTATAATGTAAAACAGACTTTAGCAGATTTTAAAATGAAGTCAAGTCTGAACACGGCCCAAGTTGTGTTTGATCTTAAATATATTAAATAATTTTATTAAACGTTATAAATAAACGGTATGGTAAATAAATGTGACCAATAGAGTGAAAATACGCTTTTTTTACATTATATTACGTCAGTGTCCGAAATCCAGACATGTCAGAATTTATTCCACGAATGGGTTTCCATCTCCCATTATTCGCATTAATTGTTTTTCGCAAAAAAATATAAAGCACCTCAAGTGAGCGTTAATTGTTTTTGCAAATTAACATTTTTCCTTTCAAAAGTAGCCGCTTCCATCAATCGTTTGGCATGCAAAACTTCAAAATGCAAATAAAAGCAGGGTGATGGACACCCGGCTAGTATTTCTTTTGTACTGTTGTATCTCAATGTAAAATCTTAATTTGTCCGGGCACGTGGCTCGGGTCCTGTTACTGGCTCCAAACCTGCAGCTGCATGCGTTACATTTTCATGTAAAACAATAAAGTATATGTAGGTTAGGGAAAAGCCTTTTTTGAACAAACAGTCTTATTGCAATCTCAATATAACATAAAAGATGTCACCTGAACCACATTATTCCTTTTGGTAAGGGAAGTTTCATTCTCTATAGAGCTTCATATGTAAGCAATTCAGTCCCAGGACAGAGAGAATAACGGATCTAGTGTCGGGCAAGATTCAATCTCCCGGCAGAATCTGATCCCCCTTAGAACCCCAAAAGTGATTATGTTGATAGATTTTATAAGAACCCTCTTTGTTGCCTGATTAGAGATCCTTTTATTAAGAGCAAATACAACGACACAGAAATGACAAGAGTTTCACTTTTATAACTAGAACCGGCTCATCCTTGGACCCTTTTTTATCCGTGTTACATCCAGTTCTCTGTCAAGGTCTATTGGGTTGATTGACAGAACTGTGATTTCATATTAATTTCAAGCCCAAACCCCAGTCGATCCAGTTTTGACCAAAGCCAGTCGGCTGGAACCGATCTTGCTCTACTAACAGCATCAAACGTCTTGACATACATGCTAACGTCTTCTCTGCCAGTACGACGACTCTTGATTTGAATCCATCAGATTGTTTTGAAAGGAAATATCAATGTGCTCCAAAGGCAATAACGTGACGCAGTATTTATTCATGCAGCGATGCTCCTATTGACTAATGTTACATTTTTCTTTCTCATTTTGGATTCGCCATTCAAAACAGCACGATCATACCGTGAACCATCGAGCGCACTTCAAGCGCACAAAGCAGCACAAATGTGATAAAGATGTTTCGCTGCAATATTCTCAATAATTTATCGGAGAAGCATCATCAAACACGCAAGTGCCGAAAACTCTGTCGTGGGCTTTTATTGGGGACGTAGGACTGAGCAAAAGACCCAAATCGTGTTTCCCTGGGCTAGAATAACTAATAGCTCGCACATCTCCCTCACCTCTGTGATCCTCCGGCCTTGCGCCTCCTTGAGGGGCCGTTAAAACCTAATAGGATTTTTTTGATCCTTTACGCTAGAAGCAATTCTCATTGGTCTCTCAGCATGTGAGGCGTCTGCTTTTTTGTCCCTGAAATGAGACTATTAAAGTTTTAACATGGCTTCATGCATGCCCGACTGCCAGATGGAGACTGCTTTCCTGTCCTCGGTCCCCGATGCGTCCACCTCTCGCGCTCCCCGGGAAAACCCGTCGCACTGTTTCAGATGGTGTCGAATGTCAACGAGCGATGAGTCACTTTGCACCGGAGCGCATTTAATGAAGCGACCCGGAGCGGCGCAGCTCAGACTCGCTGCTTCCGTCTTTCATTTCTGTCTTGCACTTTTTGGGTCAATCTCACACGTCTCTGTTTTGGCGTTTGCCATCTTTTTTCCCCATTAGCGTCTCTCTCGTGAAGTGGCGGAGAGTGATTCTTAAATGTACATTGAATTATTCAAGTGTTTCAGGTTTTGAGCTGTCTTTTTTTATGTTGAATTTATGTATTTTAATCAGATCTCGGCACAGATGGAGTTGAACGGCGGTATGGCTCGTGTCCGTTTGAGAGCTTAAGACAGAACAGAGCAGATCTGAATTGAAGAACTAAAACTGAGGGGAGATCGAGAAAATGTCTTGCATCCGTTTTACTCCAGTATATAAAGATATTAAATTATTTCGCAAATATATGAACCGTAAGATGCACCTTTAATGACAAATACACCCTTTCATTTCTCATAACTGTAGTACACTGCAAAACTTTGCTGTAGTTTTGCAGCATGTTCGCCAGTAACTTACTGTAGATTTAATTACTTTCCTCTTATTTTCAATTTGAGTTACTTTATTTCAACCAAAATTAAAACACTTTGACTTTTGATATTCAATCTGAGCAAGAAGAGTCCGGTCTCATTACTGGCATTAGCACAGCAATACCGCAAAATTGACATTCTTCCTAAGCATTTTTGTCTTGTTTTCTATTAAAAATATTTAAAACGTCTTAAATTTCGATACATTTATATAGCAAGTTAAAGTGACCGAAGATATTTAGTCTTAAACAAAATTGTAAGTTACTGGCAAGCCTGGTGCAAAACTACAGAAAGGTTTTACAGTGACTTAAAACAAGAGATCATCTATAATTTAAAGTTTACTATTTACTTGTCGTCTTTATATGTTTAACAAATCATAAGTCGTGTAAATTACAGTAGTGTGACTTAAATAATGTGAATTTTTGGGGAAGATCTGTTTAATAATTACGATACATTTATATAGCAAGAAAAGTGACCTAAGATATTTAGTCTTGAACAAAATTGTAAATGAAATCACAGTAAGTTACTGGCAAACCTGCGGCAAAACTACAGCAAAGTTTAACAGTGAATGAAAAGAAGAGATCATCTGTGATTTGAAGTTTACTATTTACTTGTCGTCTTTTTGTATTTATCAAATTATATTTATATATGTGTGATTCAACCTTAATCAATGTTGAGTGTGACTTTTGATTTGGCCTTCTCGTTTTAAAAGGGAAGAGTTATAAGGTCCTGTTTTTGTTCTGCATTGATTAGAATGATATTTTGCTGTGTGAAGGATTAAAAACTCAGGGTCTGTAAACAGGTAAAGTTTGACTCGCTGTCTAATTTTATGGAGAACCCTAAAGAACTATTGACGAAAGACCCAAATTCAACGTTTTTCAAAGACAATGAAATGATTTTCCTCTCCCTTTTCGCTGCTTTTAATTAGATCCGTCCAAAGCACAAAGCAGAAATCTGACGGCTGTCTGACGTTGGCTCTGAGCCTCGAGCACTAAGGAGTAATTACCTGGCTTACTTTGTTCAAACCTCTGTTCTCCGGAGTGCTCCGCCAGCGTTTTGCATCCCATAAACGCTTCACTTGTTTTTAAGTGCTGCCAAGCATTCTGACAAAACAATTCGACGTCTGCCCCACTTCATCTTGAGCTCTCCAGAGGTGAGCCAGTCGCCGTAGATACTTCACACGCTCTCGACGTGCCGCTTCTTGGCGTGGAGCACGAGTTCACCGGAAACCACGAGGGCCTGAAAGTGGCTGCGAGAGGCGAACCTCTTCATTACAGTGTGTTTTTGGCCGCCGTCATTTAAACTCCACGCTACAATTGAGAGCCAACTGTGCTTGCTTGCTCTGAGAACACAAAGCGCAAAAGACATGTGCCGGAAACTCTTGAGTTCAGCCAGTAAATGTGAGACACGTCTCTCCTGTCACAGCTTCATTATGTGTTAATGAAGTCATCTCCAGAAACATTTTATGTAGAGGTGAAGGATCAACTAAAATGCATGTTTGTTTATTAAATCTTTGTATTAAAGCTGCAGTTCTTAAATTTGCCGCAATATCGCCATCTCTGTTTAAAAATTAAATTGCAGCTTACTTTACATACTCATCTTTAAATGTTTTGAAGTCAAATACCGTGACATTTCCCACGAAATCCAAATGGACCTCTCACATTATTAATATTATTATTTATAATTGTTATTTTAAGTAATAATTATTACATGGTCCCGAAAGTTTAATACCACATACTACCGTAACTCTTTCTTTTTCTGCATACTACATATTTTTGCAGTATACTGCAGAGTAAACTAGTATTCCATTCCAAGACAGAAAAGTGAAACAAACTGCAGTGAAAACACTTTTCTCCAGTGCTTTAAAGGCCAGACTCGTTCCCTCTGTTTCCAAATACAGCCTAGGAAAATGAAGTCCATTATTTCTCATCACTTTACTCAGTCTGGGCTTCTTAAAACCCACACGCATACAGAAAGCCAAGCAGTCCGGTCTATCACTTAAATTGTTTCAAACCACAAATTGGATTTACACCGCAGGCATCTTTTTTTAATGCTTTTGTTTCAGCATTTGGAGGAGGTTCAAAGTTTGGTGACGGGTCGTCTTTAAGGGATGTTGTCTGGCTCGATTCTCTGTAAACCGACTCCTCTTGGCAGCTGGTGTTACGTAGGTGCCAGCACAGACAATGGCGTCCAGATCGAGTGCTACCGGGGAGATAGCAGGAGCTCGATCTGTTACTGTGGTAACCGTGGCCAGGGCATGTATTTAAGAGCGAGCATGTCAGTTCATGAGAAGGACATGTCAACAGAGATACTGTGCTCACAGAATTGGATACATTGCCTGGTAACTCGTACATATATACAATTTTGTAGAAAGCGAGTGATGATAAACCGTTTAAAATTTCAGACACCTGTAGGGAAACATTTTATAAGCTTTTTATGCATTCTGTATTTAAAGATTCTTTAGGAGAACCCCCCCATCGGATCATTTTGATAAAAATAAATTATTTTAAAAAAACTAACTGCTTTGTAGTTGTTTGAAGTTGTTAAGGATGCTGCATTTTCCAGATATTTCTATACATTAATAAAGATTTACAGTTTTTGTGAGAGTTGTAACCCAGTCTGTGAAAGAAAAAAAAGTGATTTTTCATAATCGTTCTACATAACCCCCGTGACCCGAGGTAGTTCGGATAAAGCGGTAGAAAATGGATGGATGGATGGTTCTACATAACGTAAATAACATTGAGAACATTGTTTGGACGTTTTGTAGTATCCAAGTATTAAAATTCTCAGATTTGCTATTTTTCAGAAAATACTGCTGCAATGTTTTTGCGGTATGCAGTAAACAGATGACATTTAACATATTACTCCTTCCATACTGCAGTTGTGTTACCATCTCACATTGTCCGTTATATTTTTATGAAAACTGTGGACTGTAAAATCCATCACGTGAGTCACATGACCCTGGGCCATTGTGGGGTATTATTCACATTGTTTTCTGAGATTTCTCTTCTTTGTGTTTGATAAGAATCTGCACGATGTTCAGTACCTAAAGAATGCACAACAATCGCAAAACAGTGACATACATGTTTTAAACTGGACTATTTCTGCAATATTAGTTAGTATTAACACATGAAAAATGTAAAAACTATAACATTTTCTAGATGCTATAGTGTTTTATGTGAATTTTACTACAGTGAATGCTAGACTGCATTATTTACTACAGTTTATCAATTCACAATAGTAACATTTTTTTTTTCCGATTGCTAACAAGCATTGTTCAATACTGAAACCACATTTTCAAAACTCTTCACACATCCAGCGACACACAAGTGTATACGGACCAAACTGTGAATGATTTTTCATTGCTTTCAGACAAAATGCATTCAATCACAACATTTTTCAAAATCCACAAACACTTGTCATTCATACTCACCACACTGCAAAAACCTATATATTTGCAGGATATTTTTCATATGCTAACACACTGCTTTCAAAACTGATAAAAGCACATTCATACTGAATGATGGCAAATTTCAATAATTTCTGCAGTAATTATTTTGAAATATAGAAAATCTTAGCAGAAATTGAAATAATAATCATTCCAAGCTAATTGCAATGTCAGCTCAAAGTCAACCCAAGTGTCCTGCTTTAGTCTCATTACCATGTTTTGGTATAAAGGTGATGGCTTGGAACTGATTTTGTTTGGAAATATGGATCACAGAAGACAGGTTGGTGAGGAAAGAGAAGTGGTATGAGGGTGAGTTGAGGACAAAGTTCATTCTTGCTACATACGTATGTTTTAGTACATTCAATAAATTAAAAATCTGTTATTCAACAATAAAATACTGTTTATGTGAAAATGTATTTAATCTTTAAAAATAAAAGGTCATTATTTATGTAATGCTCCCTGTTGTTAGTGTTTTTTAGGTCAGTGTTTTATGAGTGAAATGCATGTTTTCTGAGTGAGAATTTGTTGCCAGTGATTGGTGGAACAAGCTTATTTTGAGACTGTTTGGCTAACAGTCATGTTGGTAATGTAGACTGTGTGAAGAGTTTTGAAAATGTGGTTTCAGTATTGAACAATGCTTGTAAGCAGTTGAAAAAAACTGTAATACTACAGCATACTATAGTACCGTATATTCTTAGTACAGTATAACTAATATACTATAGTATACCACCGTTTACCATACTAAATTATTTTGTATCACACAGTATTAGAAACCGTTTACACATTTACTAGTTAATACTACAGAATGCTATTGTATACTATATTTTATTGTATATTGTATTTAAATAACTGTAGCATACTACAGGATACTATAGTAAATACTGTAGGTACAATACTGTACCATAGTATTTTTCCATATGGGTAATCAATGTTAACATTTATGTGGCATATCTTATTGAGAATAATAACACAATTTTTAATCATGCTTTTTCTTTATAAAATGTAAACTTGCGCAGTCTGCAAGGCATAGGTATACATATAAGCGCAACATGATATCGCAACAGTTCCCACAATATATATATATTGCACTTTCTTTTCTCTCTAGCACTTTAAACAAGATGGCGGAGCACAGCGGGAATCTTTCGGCTTCATACTTCACTGTCTATCTGCTGTTTTTCTGAAGTGTGCTCTCTGTTGGATTTGCAACACATATAGCTTTGAATTCGGGCTCTTGGTCTCATCTCACCTCAAAACCTCTTCCCACATTGTGGCCGGGTCACGCTTTTGAACGAACTCCAGATGTGCTTTCACACAGATCTCTGTGAGTAATGGCTTCTTTTGTGTTGTTTCTCATATAGAGCCGTAGTGTACAGAAGTCCCGATATTGTTGACTGGTGCACCTTCATCTGTTCTCAGCTATTCAACTCTTCTTCGGCTCCTTCAGAGTGATCTTTGCTCTCTGTGTGGCCTCAACTTTTCTAGCTCAGTGGGATTTGAGCGACAAGCTTTTCTTTTGGAGTTCTTGGGTTCTTTGAGTGGCATAAGAATGGCAGGGATTTATTTCAAAGGGACGGCTTTGAAATGACCTTTTCGTGGATGGATGTGTAGTATTTCATTTAAGATGTTGCTTGTTGTTATTAAATTTCTGCCCAGCCATAATTGAAAAATAATGCCTTTTTATTGTCGTAGAATGTTCTGTAGCTCAGAATTAGTTAAACAGTCCAAAAGTCATGGGTTTGGATCCCAGGAAACACAAATACTGATAAATATGAATGCACTATAAGTCACGTAGAATATAAGCTAGGTACAAATGTAAATTTACTAGCACCATGTCTACACCGATGTAGACACGGTGTAAGAGACGTTTAATGTTTTTTATTTATACGAAGTTTTAAAAGATACCTTTTTCTAGATTTAAAGAGGCGACTATAAGTGCAGATATTCTGCTTTGATAACACTTAAATAGAGGCCATGGGTGCAAGAAGTGGAACAGGTTGTTGCCAAGTGAAAGAGCAAAAAGACTTCAAAGTCTTGTAAAAATGATACCCAGAAGTGCCATATCACAGTAAAAGCAATTTAGTAGAGGATAGGACGTACTTAGAGCCCATCTGCTGGCAGATGCTGTGTAAATAGTCTCGTTCAATCCTTCAAATTTTTGACCTCCTTTTCTCCTTGACAATAGCAATGATGCTTTCAGGAGAAACGTCTAAAAATGTGAAAATGATTGCTTCTGAAATGCTCTCTGTTGCAGAAATGATGCTTCGAAGAAGTCAGTTTATAAAAATCAAAAATAATAATGACATGTCTCAACATGTTGATTTGGCCACTTTTAAAGGAGAGATTTTTTAGCGTTTTCTCCAGAACCATCTTCGTCAAAAACGTTGTGTCAAAAAGTGTGGTGGGTTATTTCATTCCAAAATGCCTGGTTGGTGTAACCCCCTTGTCTCGTCATATAAAAACATGTTCTGGGTTAATTTAATCCAACGGCTCGCGTTGGGAAGAGTGAAGGTTTCTTTCTTTTTCCAGATGATAAAACGTAATGAAGGAAGCCTATCTAGCCTTATCGCATTGTATCTACTCACCGTGTTCTTACGGAATCTGGTTCAAACTCAAGTATCCTTATATCGATTCGTTTATCTGCTGTATATACGGCGCCCGCACTCCACATGACATTACGATTGGTTTCTCATGTGTATTTAACCCTCCATGTGCAACACAATGGTAAGAGAATGAAAAGGAAAACGGGACAACACGGGATCAAGAAAGACAGAAAGAGTAATAGATATTCAAGAAAAACAGAGGGAGGAGAAGAGAGGATGATGGGACGCAGAATCGATATTCCATGTTCGGTAAAACATTCCCAACACAGATAAATCATGATCTGAGATTATTGCGAAGGCAGAGAGCAGAAGCTTTCCATCAGCTGAAGATCATGAGCTGGTATTGATCTCGGCGGCTGTGCGGTGTGTTCGACACTGTCTGCCTCTCTCTGCCTCGTGCGATTCATTTAATCGCATCCATCTCAAGCTGATTGAAGCACACGTTAAATAAAACCAAGGGCGTGCTGATTTGCTTTTTTCTGCCAACACCATTTGAAGTCGCTGAGACTTTGACTCAAAGAAACAGATTTTGATGAAGGATTGTTTAAGCAGGTGCACAGGAGCACACGCTCCCGTTAAAGCAGCCGTCACACGCTCATCACATCACAAGATTCAGAAAGAGTGCAGGAGGATGCATAGGATTACTGTTCAGTTCGTTTGAACGATCCAGCTATAGTTTAACCAAAAATAAAAATTGCCCTCATTTAGTTCAAAATCTGTATATGACCTTTTCTTCTGTGGAACTCAAAAGAAGATATTTTGAGAAATGTTTCAGTTTGTGTTTCTGCAATGGGGTCGATGTTGTTTGGTTACCAACATTCCTTAAAATATCTTCATTTTTGTTCAGCAGAAAAAAGAAAGTTATGCGGGTTTGTAATGCAAAGAGGGTGAGCAAATGACAACAAGATTTCGGGTGAACTATCCCTTTAAATGTCCAGACTCATTAGAGTTCAGTCTGCCAGTCTTAATTACAGCAAAGGCCGACATCTCTGTCCAAAGCTGCTTACTTGACTCCCAGATCACATTGCACGCCTGTCATGTTGGATTTGTCCAGTAGTCACAGTAGTGACAGTGTAGTCAGGGTCACGACCGAGTCGATGCAAAACATCCTCTCTGTATTACACACAACAGAAGTGATGAATGAATAAGAGTCTTCTGTGAGCGTTCATGGAAGGAGAAATGTTTACACCTCTTGTTTTGATTTGCGCTTTCGGTTCGGTTCAATAAACACGTGATGTGTTCTTCTTAGGTTGTAGCTCAATTGGTAGAGCATTGCACTAGACTGAGTTAGATTTCAGTAGAAAAAGATATCAATATTGTATGGATTTAAATCACTTTAAGTTACTTTTGGTCGAGCCATACTTTATGAATGAATATATTTTTACGGATCAGGAAGTTGCGACCGCAGTTCACCCAAAAAATTAACAATCTGTCATTATTTATTCACTCTCGAGTTGTTCCAAATCAGTATCCCTCTTCTTTCTGATGAATACAGAGAAAGATATTTGGAAGAATGTTGAAAAGCAAGCAGTTCTGAGGCACTTTTGACTACCATGCTCGTTTTTCCTACTATGGCAGTCAATGGTGGCCAAGAACTGTTTGGTTAGAAGCATTCTTCCAAATATCTTTCTCTATGTTCATCAAAATAAAGAAGTCTATACAGATTTGGAACAACTCAAGGCTGAGTAAATGATGTAAGAGATGTTTTTCCTTTAAAACAAATTTGTTGGACAATATCAGCCTTACTGTTTCAGAGCCACACATTTTTAGCAGTTTTTATTAATCTTTTTCAAGCACCAAGCTGTACACCGAAAACAATTGTGTTGTTGATGTTTGTTCAAATGGCTCAAAATAGTAAAATTGTTTTGTTCTTGTGTTTGTTAAACATCATTTTAGGAAAGGCTAAAAGCAATAAAATGACAAGAATACGAGAAATGAATGAGACGTAATGAGTTTTAAGGAGAAAAATTGTGAAAACATACTGCTAACAACAACAAGATCATGGCTGTGATTCTCATAGAGCACATTTTCCGCAAAATATACTTATTGGCAGTTCTTTCACATTCATGTCATTCCAACCTTTTCTTCAATGTATTTCTCAATGTTTTTTGCGATGTCTCGTTGGCTTGGTGTTCAAAGAATGGAAGTCAATGGAGTCCGATATTGTTTGGTTATCAACATTCTTCAAAATATCTTCTTTTGTGTCCTTTAGATGAATGAAACTCATACAGGTTTTACATGACATGAGGATGAATAAAGGAAAAAGGAATTTATTTATTTTGGTGAAATATCCCTTTAATTGTAAGAACTGAATGTGCTTTGAATACATCACGTAATATATACACCCAAAGGTAAACAGAGGGTTCCTCGATCCTGGCACTGAAAATTTTCCATTAGAACTCTCAGAGTGTTGCGAGGTAATTACTGGGAAAGAAACGCGAGTGAATCTGGGGGTAAGGAAAGCTATTGCCATAGTCTAAATTGAATATTGAACATGACCCCTATGAGGGCGGAAAGTGCTGTAAAGGCTGGAGAAATGGGAGTGTATGTGGGTGACATATCTAATGTGTTGCTTCAAATTCCATTTCGGTTGCAAAGGCTGTTTCATTTTCAGCCTGGTTTATATATGGCCTGCCCTTCTTTAAGTCCTCCCGCTGTGTGTATACCAACACACACGCACAACAGCTGCGCATGGAGACCCATGAAACCTCCGGTGTTTTATGATTGTTTTAAAATACCCAATTTCCCTTCACTTCTCCTTATCATCGGAGCACAGAGACTTATTTAACGGAACCGAGCCGCAGATCCGCCTCGTCTCACGAGACGCTGTGCTTTTCATTGTTTGCCTGAAGGAGTACCGTTTCGAGATATCCTTTCTTCCTAGATATTCCGGTTGACGGAAAAGAGACCCGAGGGCTCCATATTCTCTTTACTTATAAAAAGATAGTTACTCTGTTGCATATTTAACCATGCGATGGGGCAAACATCTGCATGAGAGCCCGACTTTTGAGGCTCGGAAACCTTGTCGGCCTAAATCAAAGAAGCTGAAAGGAGAGCTTGGGAATGAACAAATAAATAAAACCCACCACGGTGAATGGCAAAGCCTCCTCTGAACATAGTAAATGTGGGTTCGGTTTGCCCCTGCCTGCGAGTCGATCTGATGTTTAATGAGGCCTCTGATAAATCGTAGAGAAGTCTAATTTGTCCTGCAGAGCTACGAAGTGCTATAAATAACCAGCGGCCGCATTAGGAGCCACGTCAAAACCCCTCAACAGTCTATAATGACCCAAGGCTATCGGCAGAGGTAGCGGGGTTTGACTCATATTCCCGATCCTGCTCATCCATTCATCTTTTTGTCCGCCTCTCCACGCAGCTCTCTTATCGGGAACCTGTTGAGGCACTGCGTTTGTATATACCGTCGCTCTTTTCTGTGATGGGAGATTGAAAATCATCATCCAGAAGGGTTTCTCTTTGTGGAAGGTTATTAGGCGGCCAGCAGGACATCGCGGTTCCTGGGGTGCCGCCCCGGGCTGTGATTCCACATCTTTTATTCTGTTCCCTCTCCAGAGCCGCGGGTTTCTGATATTCTGAAACAATATCCTCGCTCCTCCGCTGCCCTGATCCATGTTAAGGGCTTCCCCATAGTCTCCCTTCAATGAGGGGCTTGTAGAGAGCATTTCCGCTAACATTTGGTCTGATGGTACGGGGGGTGGTAAGAGCTGGTCTGTTGGCAGGTTTCTTCACATGCAGTCATTGGCCACCGCTGTGCTTTTTGAAAGCCCTGTGAGATGGTTTATTATGTGTCTGACTCATCTCTGTGATGTCTCCCTCCGTGGGTATTGTCCGATGGAAACAACAATGCCAAATCCTACAGTTCATCAAAAGCTTCACATTCTACAGTCGTGGCCAAAAGTTTTGAGAATTACATAAATATTCGTTTTCAAAAAGTTTGGTGCTAAACTGCTTTTAGATCTTTGTTTCAGTTGTTTCTGTGATGTACTGAAATATATTTACAAGCACTTCATACGTTTCAAAGGCTTTTATCGACAATTACATGACATTTATGCAAAGAGTCAGTATTTGCAGTCTTGGCCCTTCTTTTTCAGGACCTCTGCAATTCGACTGGGCATGCTCTCAATCAACTTCTGGGCAAAATCCTGACTGATAGTAACCCATTCTTTCATAATAACTTCTTGGAGTTTGTCAGAATTAGTGGGTTTTTGTTTGTCCACCCGCCCCTTGAGGATTGAACACAAGTTCTCAATGGGATTAAGATCTGGGGAGTTTCCAGGCCATGGACCCAAAATGTCAACATTCTGGTCCCCGAGCCACTTAGTTAACACTTTTGCCTTATGGCACGGTGCTCCATCGTGCTGAAAAATGCATTGTTCTTCACCAAACTGTTGTTGGATTGTTGGAAGAAGTTGCTGTTGGAGGGTGTTTTGGTACCATTCTTTATTCATGGCTGTGTTTTTGGGCAGAATTGTGAGTGAGCCCACTCCCTTGGATGAGAGGCAACTCCACACATGGTGTTAGGATGCTTTACTGTTGGCATGACACAGGACTGATGGTAGCGCTCACCTTTTCTTCTCCGGACAAGCCTTTTTCCAGATGCCCCAAACAATCGGAAAGGGGCTTCATCCTTTAGGAGACGATCCTGGCGCTTGCTGGACTTTCTTGGACGCCCTGAGCCTTCTTTACAAGAATTGAACCTCTTTCCTTGAAGTTCTTGATGAAACTATAAATTGTTGATTTAGGTGCAATCTTAGTAGCCACAATATCCTTGCCTGTGAAGCCATTTTTATGCAACGCAATGATGGCTGCACGCGTTTCTTTGCAGGTCTCCATGGTTAACAATGATTGGAAGAACAATGATTTCAAACATCACCCTCCTTTTAACATGTCAAGTCTGCCATTCTAACCCAATCTCACCTGAGTTAACAAGATGATTACTGAAATGATCTCAGCAGGTCCTTTAATGACAGCAATGAAATGCAGTGGATGGTTTTTTTGGGATTAAGTTAATTTTCATGGCAAAGAAGGACTATGCAATTCATCTGATCACTCTTCATAACATTCTGGAGTATATGCAAATTGCTATTATAAAAACTTAAGCAGCAACTTTTCCAATTTCCAATATTTATGTAATTCTCAAAACCTTTGGCCACGACTGTACACTTTTCATGCATTTTATTCATGAAAGATCTTTTCTCATCCTCTCTCATAGCCAAGTTCACCCGAAAATGTGAAACATTTTACTCAGCATCTTCATGTGTCAATATTTATACATTCCAAGCAATTGCAGAGCACGTGTAAAATCAGATGTGACGCACCTTGAGGCGGCGTGTAAATGTGCTTAAAAGCCTTGGTTTGCCTTCACAAGACTGGAAATATAGCGCATTTATAAATCTTTTATAATGTTTTGGAGCTTCAGTCATTGCATATGAAAGCAAAGCTAAGACATAAGTCTAAAAATGTTGCGTTCCACAGACGAAAGAAGTCTGCGGGGTGTGTGAGTAAATGATAGAATTCGCATTTTCTGGGTCAAGTATTTCTTTAGATAAGCTACTATACATGTTGATTGGCAGTGCTTTTTGCATTTAAAATGAGTAGCAATCTTATCTACCTAAATCGTAAATATTTAAGAGCGTGGGGTTGTAAAGACTGAGTGCTCAAGATTGCAAACAAGAAATTCAAGGTCTTTTAGATGTTTTTGATCAGGAAATCAAACCCTGTCATGATCTGAACAGTTATATACTGTCAGAGGCAGCACGATACACAGCGTACAGATGCTTTGACACATCTGTATAGAATCTATACCGCCGTGTTTGGAGCTTCGATGTCTTCTGTTTTGTTGATGTTTGTCTTTGGCGGGAAGCTCAGTATCCCCTTGAGATCCCAGAAGATAGAGATTTGCACAACAATGATAGATGCTCATACAACTGTGTAAACATGAAAGTGACAGTATAGATTAACAGGCAATAAATAGGTAATTGAACTGTCATGAATAAATCAACAGGCATAAACAGGTAGTGCAGTATAAAATCATGTGTTTTCTTTCACATGCCTTAAAGAGCTGGCTATAAACATTAGAGTATGGACCATCATAGTAGGGAAATGTTTTTCCATTAAGTTAAAGAAAACTGAATGAATCATATAGTTATCATATTGTCAAAGTGCAAATAATATATATATAAAGTGTTATAGTATAATGACCTCTACTGCTAATTACTTTATATTTCGAGACAATATTTATTATATTAGATAAGATTAATTTAGTAAAGCCTATTATTGATATCCATATATATTTTTAAAATATTATAAATTGTCATTTAAACTTTAGCATGTCATATGTGAAAAATGTATATGTACATTAATATATATATATATATATATATATATATATATATATATATATATATATATATATATATTTATATATATATATATATATATGTGTGTGTGTGTGTGTGTACTCTAGGGAGTTAATTTGCAAAAAATGATATAAAACATTATATCTATATATTATTACATTATATTTTTGCAAATAAACTCTTCATACAAACATATTAACATATTGAAAATTATTTTCAGTTTTCCTGAATTTACTATAGGTATGTGTTTAGGTAAAATTATAATTTTTGTTTAATTCTGGTTACAAACAATATTTTTATTTGAGAGAGACATTGTTAGTTTTTCATTTATTTGCAGAGAATGAAAACTGGAGAAACGGGTCCAAAAAGACTAAAAAGATACTCCGTATTTTTTTCTCAAACATTCTCATCGATCTGCCTATAAGTAACATGCTGTTGCAATATCGTGTTATACGTACGCCAAAGTATAATTTTGCTTGCATATGATATGCCAAGGTTTGCATGCACCTCGGTGGAGAACTGCCATTTTGAAAAGTACATGAATAAGAAACACGGAAATAATTAAAATAATACTGTTTGGTTTAGGGTAGAGGTTATAATATGCATGCACGCTAACATATGCTTTTCGGGTTTGGGAGCAGGTTTATAGCAAAAAGTACTTATGGCACAAGTTCTATATGTTGTTTGTTTATTATGTGTATTATTTGTGCTCAAATTTAGTTTTGCTATGCCAAAAAAATGTTGTGTTCTCATGGGACGTGTCACGGTTTGAGACCCCTGACTGGATAAAAGCAAAATCTCTCTGATGGTCTTTAAATCATTGCAGATGTATTCACTGAGTTATGTGAGGTTCCTTCTCCTGGTAGGGGGCAGATTTTTGAGTCAATATATTCCCAGAGCTTGTGTGCAGGGAACTCTCGAGCACATATGATTGAAATCTATTGTTGCTGATTGGCGCGGCTCTTCTCCAGCGAGACGTAATGGGAGCAGGGGAGAGCCAAGGCTAAGAGGCTAATTGGTTGTTCTCAAGTGATTGATGTCAATGTTGCTCGGCAATGCCAAATTAGCAGAGCCCAAGGTGAGGCGAGCGCGGACGAGGACCCGCGAACAGGCAAATAATGGCCTTGATGCTCATAAAATTGTGCACAGACACCAGATGTCACTCAAATGGTTGTCAGTTACCTCTTTTCTGATTGATGGCAAAGAGGGAACTTTCCATTTAGGCGAAGGGGCTCTCGAAGGGCCCGATTGATTTCGACATGGGGAGACAGGTGGCCACTCCGAACGTCTTTAATCAGAAAACCCTCAGGTGGGGCTTCGTCATCGAGTCTCCCACCAAAAACGTGAGGGGACCTTGAGCCACAGCCGCGCCCTGTGTTTCCTGGCACGGAGTTCTGCAGCAGCTGTCACTCAATCTCTCCTCTGAATTATTGGAAAGCTCATCTCTATTTTCCGTGTCATTCCAGCGCTTCCAGAAGTCGTTGGCCGCTCAGAGGGAAAACAGAGAGGATGAGCGCGGCAGATGTGCTGCGAACCGTGGCCCAGATTGCGATTTTCTGCGGCTGGATCGCACCGCTAACGCTGGATGTATTAAAGGGTTAGTTCAGCTAGAAATGAAAATGTGGTCTTCATTTACTCGCCTTTATGTGACTCCAAACTCATATTGCTGCCTTTCTTTAATTCAAGAAATACTGCAGAGTGTTTCAGGATGATGACGAGCGTGGTCAGACCCAAAAAATGCAAAACAAAAAGTTATGTAAAAATGGTTGAGGATCAAAAGAATTTCAGCTTATTGCAAGTCATCATTTTTGTTTGAGAAACTGAAATCGCATTACCCATTATGACAAAAGTCATCACTGATTTCTGAGTCACGACGGCTCTGGTGTCCATTACCAAACCGAGCATTCTGCACATTTTGTGATGGACCTTGTTTTGCATTTTGCATTCGACGGAAGAATAAAAGTCATGAGTTTGGATTGGCATGAGGGCGGATAAAAGATGAGGGTTTTCATATTGGGTTGAACTAATCTCTTAAACCGAAGATTTAATCTCAGAAAGGGACATGACTTCTAAAAGTCTAAACTCTTTTGCGTGGAAAACAATAAACTGACTTGTAATTCTCATTTGGATGGAAGAACACATATTCTGTTATTTTATAAATAAATAACGACCGGAGACGTTCCTCTGGGGCTGAAACGCAACGAAATATGAGCGTGAAATTAATTTTTTACTTACTGAACTTAATGCAAAACCCTTGAGAAAGTGGATCCTTTCTGTTTTTGATCCCGTAATTCGATAAATTCCCTCGTGGCACGACTAACAGGAGTGTTAGGAGACGCTGTTGTTTCGTAGCTTTAAAATGAAATAAAAGTATTCTCAATATCTGCGATTCTTCCTCCCATAACGTCTTGGACTTTAATAAAAAGATTTCAAGCGTTCTGTGGATGCCGGTCAGCTATAAATAAGAGAGGCACAAGTACAATGAGAAATACCAAGACAAGATTTAAGGGCCAGTGCTGATATTGGACCTTAATGAAAGCAGTACACTGTTACTGGGATCAGGGGTCCGCTTTGAGGATTGACTGCCTTTCTGTGCACGAGTAATTTAGAAACCTCCACAGGAGAGAGCACTTGACTTATAACTCTCTGTTTTTGCCATTTCTGTCTTTCTCTGTCCTCAGCTCTCTCTCTCTCGACACGCGCTGTAGTATAGCCCATGGTCTCACACACATAAAGTCTTCCTTCTCTTTATCTCGTCTCTCTCGTGAATCATGGGACAGGACACAGACTCTGGGTTTGGCCTGGTCTCTGTGAAGGTCAGGTCCAGTGAATCGGCACTTGAGGTCTGTGAAGTGATGATGTCTGTTCTTCTGAAACAGCTGCTCCTCAGACATCACAGTAAATCTGTATATCATCAGTGAGTCTGCAGGAATCAGACCTGTGATGCTGTGACTGAATGTGCTGGGACTGAAACTTGTGAGCGTACCTTGTTTGTTTATTTAACACTTTTTTCTAAATAACTTTCAGGAGTATGTACTGTATATGTTCATGTGTTGTGCACTAATATATTCATTTATATAAACATAGGTGTCATAGGTTTTTTCTGTCTCTTTCTCTCTCTATGTCATTCTGTCTCACTCTTTCTTTCTGTCTGTCTGTCTGTCTCTCTTTCTGGCTTTCTGTTTGACTCTTTCTTTCTATCTGTCTGTCTATCAGTCTCTCTCTATGGTATTCTGTCTCACACTTTCTGTCTGTCTGTTTCTCTCTCTCTCTCTCTCTCTCTCTCTCTCTCTCTCTCTCTCTCTCTCTCTCCCTCTCTCTGTCTGTTTCTTTCCTTCTTTTGTTTGTTTGTTGGTGCTTAAATTGTTTTCATTCTTTCTTTCTTTTATTATTCCCCTTGTTTTTCTGTCCCTCCATTTCTCTCTCTGTCTCTTTCTTTCTCTTTCCTTTTATTTATTTTATTGATCTCTCCATCTTTGTCTGTGTTTTTCTCTTTCTCTGTCTCTTTCTTTCTCTCAGTTTATTTCTGTTTATTTTCATGTAACTATTTGGTTATTCACCTGCTCTCTTGTACAAGTGAACTGAATCTCTGTTTCTTTCCTTATGCCTTCCTCTGCTAATTTTTATCTTTGTTTTATTTATAATTCAGTTGTTTATTATCTGTTTCTCACCATCTTTCTCTAAGTTTTTTTTCTTCTCTCTTACTTTCTCTCCTGCTTTCTCTTTTCTTTTATTTCGTTTGTTGGTTTTATCTTTTTTCTTTCTTTCTTTCTTTCTTTCTTTCTTTCTTTCATTTGTGTCTTTATTCCCTCTCTCTCTCGCTTTGGGATGTGGTGTGTTATGGTGATGTTCAGGCTTTTGGTATGGGTCAGACCTCCATGTGTCATTCTGATGGCATGTGTTATTGTCTAGACATAGATCCAAAAGATGTGTTATGGATGTGCAAAGATTTGCTCTTGATGTTATTTAATTATTAATTTAACAGCTTTATATAAAGCAATTTTTTCATGTGCATTTTGATTTCTGGGAACCAAACCCATTTTTTAGTGTTGCTAGCATCATGTTCTACCAACTGAGCTTCAGGAACATTAGACACCTTAAAATCATTTTTATTTTTTATTTTAATAGAGATTTTAACTTTTTAAATATTTAATATTTCATTGAGCATATTTGTACTACAGACACAAAACTGTCCAGCCTGTTAGGGTGAGGAGAGCTGTGCTATTACTTTTCTAAGTGATCAGACTTATTCTACGCTGGCGGAAAATGGGTGAAAAATCCCACAGACTTTAAAGGATTGACCAGAGCCGTGTCTAGAGACCACAATATAATTGTTGCTTGGAGGTGAACAGTTTTTTACTCTGGAAAGTAAGAAACCACCCCAGAACACCCGAGCGTTACACTTTTCATTAATTTTTTTGAAGTGATATAGTGTAAGTGACTGCTATATGAAGTTGTGAATCCCAGAGCTAAAACAAGACAGTCTCCTTGGATGTTATTGAGCTAAACCTCACACTCTTCGCCTGATAACTGCCAGCATGTTGAGTGTTTTCCATCAAACATTATTCATTTGGAATGCCTTTTTTCAATATTTTCTCTGGTTTTCCCTCTGGCGCTTATTGCGGAGCGTTAAGGCGCGTTTCGGTTCACCGCGAGGCGAGTCTTTGTTTACGGATAAACCCGTGCGCTCTTACGCTCCATAACCTTGGACGCTTAACCAAACCCGAATTGAATCTCTCCCCGTTGAAGGGCTTTATGCGTTTCCATGGTATTTTGAAAGCAGTTGGGAGCAGAGCTTTAGAAGTGGACTGACATTTCATGATTCCTCGGCTTATTCTTCCAAGTGCTCCGCAGCCGAGCATCAGCAATGGCAATTAGTTTGGGGACCGTCGGAGAGAAAATGCGCAAACATATCTGAGCTCAGAAGTGCAAATGAACAAGCCTCTCTGAAATGCAAAGTTGCTCAACATCCCGAGATAGTTTCACAACATTCACAGCATTCAGCCGCCGCAAACATGATCCGTCTTTATATTTAAAGATTTGTTCCTCCCACAGGATTGTTCTACCTCTTCTTTTGGTCTCATTCTCCATTGTTTGGACCAGAAATGTGTGATCCGTAAGCTTTTTTCTTTTCCCCTACCGAATCTGAGAAGCTTTCAGACGTTCCTCTTCTACCAAGGCAGCTTTATAACTGTCAGAGGTAACAGCAGATTTACACCAGCCTGACAAACATGCAGAACCTGCATTTTTAACCCTGGAGACAAGCTTGCTTTGTACAGAAGTGCAAGCTTTTATCTGCAGCATAATACATCTATTCGGACATCCACAGCTCATGCAAAACAAACATATACGGGTCAATAACAAATAAAGACATCCGTTTCTAAAACAAAACAAAAATATCCAGGACTGTGGTTCTTCAAATGTGAAGAGTTCATAGAAATGTAAAATATTGTATTCCTTTTTATTGTATACAGATTTGGATAAAGTTTTTTAAATCTACATATATTTTTATTATTAAAAATGAGCTTTACTTGCTTAAAACACTTAATGAAAAACAACCCTAAAAGGGATAGTTCATCCAAAAATTAAAATTCTTTCATCTTTTAGTCACCCTCATGTCATTTCAAACGTGTCTGGCTTTCTTTCTTCTGAAGAACACAAAAGAAGATTGAATATGTTGGTAACAAAACAACACTGAACCCCATTGACTTCCATTATATGAGCACAAGACCACATAGACATTTCTCAAAATATCTTCATCCAAGAAAGAGTTTCATACAGGCTTTGACTGACACGAGGGTGATGACAGCTTTTTTGAGGTGGTGAATAAAATGGTTTTCACAACGAAATATCAATTTTATGAGAACGAGATTTTCTTCATTACAGTAGAAAGTTATACCGGCTTCACCACACTTTTTTTGCCTTAAGCAACACAAAACCATCAAACGAATTTCACTTTCAAGATTAAAGCATGTTTGTCATAGCATAGCTGTATTGAAATCATTGTGTGCAGGAAATTAAATTTTGGGGATTTATTTAATAATTTAAGTTATATTCATGCTGTCTCGTTTGGATCTGGTTAGATGCCTCGTCCAATTTATATTTTAAATCTATACATTAAAAGCATTTTACAAAATGAACAAATGCATGGGAGAAGACAGTTTCTAAGCTCTTAGACATTTCAAATGTTTGTTTGTTGTAAAAACACCTGTAACATAAAATGTCCGTTGTTGAAGAAACACTCGATTACAGTCTGCCGAACAACGGAATACACAAGCTGATCTTTCATACAAGTTTCCCTGCAAACACGAGAGACGAAATCCATCCCGAACCTTCATTTTTGGTGATAAAGAGCCGGCGCTGCGGGCCCTCTGACATTTCAGGGGTGCAGAGGTGATAGGCCCCCTTCTCTGAGTTATTTTTTCAATGACGCTCCATCCATCAATTTCTAGGGAGAGAATCAAATCAAATAAGTGCTGTGTGGGCAAAACGCAGGGAGCGGCGGAGAGGGCACGAGCCGCATGCTGATGAAAGAGAGAGGCGAGGTGACACGATAGACGTGCCTCTTGAATTAGACATGAGAGCCGCTGCCATCTTTCCAGGTAAAAAGTAAAAAAAGATGTGATGACAGACTGTGTCTGTACCTGCAGCCGAATCACAGAGTGGATATATAAGCATGTTATTGATATTCTGGATGTACTTTACTGTTTTTTATTGTTTGCCTCTGCGAGATATGTTTAGAGTTATGACGCGTCTCCTACAATTTTTATAAACATAGTTTTGGATCATACTCTTGTCTGCTTTGCATTAAATTAGATTGAAGAGCGCTGGAAAGCCCTGACATCTTACATTCATTGTTAACAGCACCTCACCAGAATACTGAGTGTTGTTCGGATACGTAAATGTTTTAATGGAGAGCCAATGGAAACTTTTGTTTAAGTCTCATCTGCATCTCCTGAGAAAAAGAGTCAGAAATCTGACACATGTCTCCATTAGAGTTTCAGAAGAGATCTCGTCTCCGACTGAGCTCAGGTTTGACAAATCTGCAATCAAAAGACAACATTATTGAAGATCTTGATGTGAACTCAAGTTTACAGATATCCAGATTATTTTACATCTGCAATCGACATTCATTGTTTCAAAAATGACACTTGCATTTGATTCACTTTTTATTTCTCTTGAGCAATTTTAGGATAAACATCCGAGATTTGTTTGGACGACTCAATCAAACATTTTCCTCTGGAGTCTCAAGTTTACACTGTTGGTTTTATTTAAGACGTTCCCTGACACAATCCAACGTTCGATTTCGTGTCATGCATTTGATTCAACCTAAATAGAAAGCGGTAATTGTTAAGAAAGAATAATTCATGAAGTCAGAGCTTGAGTTGAAACTGAGAGCATTTGCATTTATTGTACGTAGACCATGCAAGAATGCTTCAGGTGATTTGTATTCTTTATAAGTCATGGTTTCTCATTTGATTTGATAGTGCGTGCACTGGGCTTTTAAAGAGTTTTTTGGTCTTTATGTGAAGATTATACGCATATGTTCATATAGCTTTTAAGGACATTATATTAGCTAACGTAAATTTGAAGAATTGAAGCTCCATGGCAGAATGGCAAAGCTGTATCGCTTTATACATAAAATATTTACATGTTAATATTTTTTATATCGTGTGTTGGACATAAATAAACCCATTGCATTGAACTGGCAATGTACTGCGGGCATGTCGGCTACCAAAAAATATGCTTATCATACCGTTCCGTACTTGACAGATTTCATACGCCAGAATTTTTAGTTCTGAACATGTTCGCTGTCTTTGAGAGTCACAGTGTCCTAGCCCTCCTTTATCCTCAGTCCATGCTGTACCAGCACCTGAAGTGCTCGGGTCAATCCAGCGGAGGCCAAGAGGTGAAGACACCTACTAAACCGCCTCGGCTTTTCTTTAAATGAGATCCCTGCCCTCCATTTTCCGGCCAAGGTCCCTGAAACGTGTCCACCGTCCGCTCGTAGGCCGAAACGGCCGCCAGGTTACCGGTGATGTGCCGTGGGCGAAAGGTTCAATTACTTCAGTTGTCGTAGTGCAATAAATGACAAATTAAGTGGCTGGCGCTGGTTACTGCTGTGAGACGGGCACGCTGGAATACTAATGTACCGCTGGGTCTAAAGATGGTGCAGGAGAGAGAAACCTCACCGAAAAATCCGCTGCCACACAATAAAACAGTGTTGTTTGTTATGACATTTGAGACGTCACGTCCAGGTTTTGAGTTTTATCAGTATGATTCAATACTGTAGCAATAAAGTGCTCGGGTTAGATTACACTGCCGGTTTGTGTCGAGAAGGCTATTCATGTGTCTCCTTAACTTTTAATTCAGACCGTCTGGAAACTGACAGAAGTGAAAACAAGAAAGAGCAAGAGTTTGTCGTACAATTTGTTTTAGTGGACCACCGCGACTGTAGAAGTACTCGATGGTTTGTAAATTAAAGTGTGGGAAACCGGTTGTTGTTTATTGTTCACGTTTGCATTTATTTTTGTGCCTTTTCGCTGCTTGTTTCATTTCCCTGTCTTTGTATTTCCCAGACAACCGGCCCATTACCTCTGCGGTGAAAACCTCTGCGCTTTAACACAAAACCCAAGAATAACCTTGAGATTTCCAAAGGCGAGCAGCTGTGTGGCGTCATTGTGTAGATGGACAGAAAGATGAAAAACTGTATTTGATCTTTAAAATGAGACCAGAACATTTATGTTTACATTTGCTTTATGGACTTCATGGATTGTAGGAAAGCTGAAACCTTTGCAGTGTTTTGCCTCTCGCTCGCCATCTCTGATGAAAATGTACAGACATTTCCTGTAAAATTGTTCCTGGTCGTATCAGGCTAGGGAAATGAGACATCTTTGAACACCCATTTTTTTTCTGATTGCTCTTTTTGTTTATTTTTCATTATAGAAAAATGTATGGATTGCAGGTTTCAACGAAGTCGGCATTTGTTTTCATGCAAGCTTCATTTCCGATTCGGCGTACATCATGTTTTCTCGTCTTCTAATGAGTTTCTTGTGGCAGTGCTGCTGTGTTTATTCTGGCGCTGGGTTTTTTATGAGAACTGAGGCTTATCATTGATTCACTGTCTGCACACCGTCGCTTCTGCAGCCCTTAAGTCATAGCAGCGTCAATGAATCAATGTTTTACCTAAGTGAATGCTGGAGCATTACCTGCAGGTCAAAGAGCTCATAAACAGCCTGCTCATGTAGGAGAGGAATCATCTCTTTACTGTGGCCTACACCAATGTGATAGCACTGTTTTTTTCCCAGATATTTAGTAAAAATATTACATTTTAGAGAAATAGTTTGTTCATTTGATAACATTTGAATGTCAAAAATTATATTAGCTGCAAGCTGTGGTAAAATATACACTGTAAAAGTTTTGCAGCAGGTTTGGCAGTAACTTACTGTAGATTTAATTACTGATTAAAACTACTTCCTACTACTGCTGTTTTCAATTTGCGATAAACTTTACTTTACTCAAAAGTAAAACACTTTAACTGTTGAGATTCAAAGAAGAGACCGGTCTCTTTACTTGCAATAGCACAGATAAACTGCAAAAACGACAATCTTCAAGCATTTTTTTCTTCTTCTAGTAAAAATATTTAAAACATTTAAAACGATGATACATCTACATAACAAGAAGAGTGACCTAAAAAAGTAGTCTTGTTTCATGAAAGAAATTATATGAAATAGGTACGTTTATGTTCAAAACAAAATTGTAAAAAATAAATCTACAGTAAGTTACTAGCAATCCTGCTGCAACTCTACAGCAACGTTTTGCAGTGTTAATAATAATAATAATACATTTCATTTATAGAGCACTTTATATTCACAGAAATCTCAAAGTGCTACAAAATTTCAAGGATTCAATCAATTAAAAGTTTGTCTAAAAAGATAAGTTTTAATACCACATTTGAAAACACTGTGTTATAATAATAAAATTAATAATAATAATAATTAATAATTGTTATTGTTAATAATAATAATTATTATTACTGTCACTATTGTTATGATTATTAATAAGTATTATTACTATTGTTACTGTTATTGTTATTTCTAGTATTATAATTATTAATAATCATATTCATTATTATGATAACACTCTGAATCACTTCAAAATAATAATTACTATTATATCGTATTATTAAATGAACTTTTTTCAAGCAGTAGCATCATCAGTGTACATCTTAAAAATATATAAAAAATAACATGTATTATACAAATTTAATAATTTTCTACTTTTTTGTCACTTATCTTTTTTCACTTCTTTTTGGACTTAGGCTACTTTTCAATTTTGAAATCTCTAAAAAAAAAATTAGATTTGAGAAGAATTACTAATAGTTTTAATAGAATGAATCATAAAAAATTAATATTTAAGTGTTGTTGTTGCTGCTGTTGTGAATAAATGAATTTGTAATTCAGGTATGAACAGGTATGTGTAATTCTGTAAAATCTCTTTTAGACTCACAGCTAGAACAGTTGGAGGTCGATGTGTGACAGTTTTTCATCAGATAACCAGGAATGGTGTCTTAGAATATGGCGTCTGTCATCCGAATCTGCTTAAGACTTGCCAGCTCTAATTATGACAAGGCGTGTCATCTCAAACCCATTTTTCTCCTCCTGTAACCAGATTTCAAGTCGGATTTCCAGGTGCCTTCAAAAATGACAATGTCAGAGAAAACCCTCATTAGTTTATCGCTGATGTTTCCACCTGCAATAACAGCACAGGTTCATCAACAGTGTCAGGAAAATCACCCGCGCCCGTGGTGCTTCTGTTTGAAGGATCAATTCCTCAGATTGATCGTATGGAGGATACATTAATCAAGTCCCCCGTAGGACCCCTCCGCAATGATAAATAAACCCGGCGCGAAGCCATCAATATGCGTAGCCCCGCTGTAAACGCTAGCAGGTGGATGCGGGCCAACGGATACGCCATTTTCACGGACCTCCATTTACGGAGGACAATGCACAAGTAGAAAACCAAAGTGACAAAACGCTATAATCCCGCTACTATCATGTTGAGCTTGATGGAGAACAATGCACAGTGAGCTGTCTGTAGCTAAGACCTCCTAATAAATTTGGCCTCGGAGGGAACGGCACGTAATTCTGCGAAGTATACGATCGTGTCAGGGCTTTGGGCAAAGCTGATCCTCGTAGAACCGTCCCATCCCTCACCGCTGATAGAAGCGGCTTTAACACGGTGTGGAACCAGCGCCGGGGGGACGCTCGTGACACGCCTGGTTTCCATGAATTCTGGCTTTTTTCAATCTCGCCATCGACTGTCATTTATTAACGGGTCCCTTTGGTAAAGTGTTGTTGCTGTGTGTCTTTGGGATTTGTTCTAGACATTGATCGCTTTTGTAGCTTCTCGTTCGTCTTTGGGTGAAAATGACATAAATATCTTCAACCTCCGTTCGCTTTTAGCCTCCCACATAGTTTGCGTAGCACAAACTCATGCCTGTCATCAGTTTGTTTTCTGAGAATCTTTGTGAATGATCGCAGACCCTTTAAGCTACGAATCAAGGTTTTGCAGTGAATTAATGACTTTAATATTGGTAACAGGGCTTCGGAAATGTCAAAACTCATTTACAATGAATACAAACTCGAAGATAATTCAACACCTGCTTTCTCTAGCCGTATGTTTCCAAGCATTTTTTGCAGAAAGTCACTGTGTTTTTATAGTACTGTATATGTCACATAACAAGTTACTATAGAATGGAAAATAAATGAGAATTTCTTATATTTTGATGCAAGAAACGTCATATTTCTGTACAGGGGGTACCGTGCGTTTCTCTTTCTCCGACTGGCTGAAAGCAGCTCAGCTCTGTGGTCCGCAGGGAGAAGCCCCCCAGAACAAAATCAATTTCACCTCCTCGATCATTTTGAGGGCTCTGTGTGTGATTTCAGACTGTTTTCCGTGTCCCTTGCAGCAGGCCGATGCCACGGGCAAATAGACCTTTCATATTACTCAAATAACATCTTTGCTCTGGGGCTCGATTCAGACGCTCTTTGCCATTGTGCGCCATAAAGGGTTAATGTATTATCTTTTGTATTATAGTGCTGGAAAGTGTTGAAACGCATTTCAAATTCTGTAATTTATTCATGCATATGTAAATGAAATGCTGGCCCTGTGTGACATTTCATAATCACGGAGATAATGTAATCCATCTGTTAACATTTAGCAAATATGATTCAGGAGCTTTCCACATCTTATCTTTTATAAGATACAGTTTTATTATGTCATAAAGAAATTACCAGTTCCATCCAGAAAACACAAACGAGGTTTTATGCACGAGATGTAAATGTTCGTTCAAGTAAAACGGGCCCTGCTCGAGATTACCCATAATGCACCAGGTTCAATACATGCAGATTTAAACACTCTTCGCTTCTGGTTCTAGCATTTTAATCCCATTGCCATTTAAACTCATGGATCCCGCTTAACTGTTATACACTGATAGAGACATTATAAAATCTGGTTTTAAAAGCGTTGTTTCATGTCCAAAATTTCCCACTTACAGCATTTTTAAGCTTTCTTTACGACTTGGTAAAGCCCTTGACAAAATCCTGCTTGTACAAATTCAGATGTGTCCTCTTAAAATGAATTTAAAACCCCATAAAGCCCTCCGCCGCAAATCCCGAGCCGAAATTCATTTCGTGTATGATTAAAGATCTGACATTCGTTCTTTATGTTTGTTGTTTGACCTCAAAGGTCACGTCTCGATGACATTGAGCGCCGTCCGTAGGTCGAGATCGCCGACGCTTTTATGAGGCGTGGAGCACCTGGAAACAAGCGACGGGCAAGTGAAATATCTTATAAACGCTATTTATGAGCACTAGAGAGGGAACGAACGAAGAAAGATGGAGCGGGGATGGTGTTTAATCAGCCAAAGAAACAGCACGGGGTAATTTGTTTTCACAGATGAAAAGAGTCATCGATTATTCTGCCGCTCCTTTCTCATCAAGTTAGTTCGCCATCTTAAGCTTGTTAAGGGCACGGTTGTATTTTATGTGCGTGCGCGTGGGTATACGGCTAATATATCCCGCAGACTTATTAAAGCTACTCCACAGTCATTCAAAAATCAGCCATTAGACATCTGCTATGGGCTAAACGGTCTGTGTAATCTTTGCTGGGTTTTGCAGAGTGCTATTAAGTGCTAATCAAAGCGTGCAGCGGAGATGGCGATGGCGATGCCACAGGTTTGCCCACTTTATCTGATAAACGCATGTGTGTTTTCCCGTCGTGTTCCCAGTAGAGCAAACACGTTATCAAAGCCAGATTTCATGTAATCCACCCTTCGTACTTCGTCGGCACTGTTAACCCTTTGTAATGAACCTGCGGTCCTGCTCCAAAAACCCATTTCAAGTTTGTACTGAGTGTAACTCTTTAAAACATAAAACACGGGAGTAACTGGGGAGAAGATGCTTATTCTGCACTTTTCAAGATGGGAAAAATAATTAGAAGTGATTTGTCTTCACGGCTAATATCAGTTTGGCTGAAGGCGGTCGATTCGAGATCAGACGGGGTTGAGATGGTGAGCTCTTTAGTGATGGAGCTCCTGTTGGCGCCGTGTCGAAATGCTTCAGGGACATGAAATATTTGTTAGTGACCAGCTTCAAAGCTTCATGTATCATTCAGGATTATATGGCATTTAGATTGAAATATTTAAGAGCGTGCTGTAAACAGAAAGTGCTTGAAGAACAGCATGTGGGAGTTTGGGGGAAATATAATATAAGAAGAATTCTTCACATCATGTAAGTCAGAAGAGGAAACTGTTGGGTCAGGTCATCAGTTAACGCAGAAAAACAGAGTTAAATACATGCACCTGCTTATAAACTAATAAAAATTAATGATGGTATAGTGTTATATGGGATCATTTTAATAACATTTATTCAATAAATTAAACAACTGATAAGGGATGTTAGTATATTTCAAATGCATTTGCTTATTAATGAAGCCTATTTCAATTTCATGTAGTTATTATTTTATTCCTTACATAATTTTTGCCTCTTTATGCAGCCGTGAAAAAAATTAGGAGATCATTTCGAAATCGAAATTTACTATTTGTGGGTATGTGTGGGCAAAATGTGTGTTATTCTCTGAACTACTCGCAATATTTCTCCCGAATTTTAAATAAAAATATTGTTTGCATTTATTTTCAAAATAATTAAAATTGGGGAAAAAACTGAAAATATATGCGCTGTATTTTTTCACACCTCAAATACTGCAAAAAAAACAGAAGCAACACAACAGTCATATTTGTGAATTTATTTCGAAAAATTTCAAACATTATTTTTATATACATATAACTAAAAATGTTGATTTAATAAAAATTGGGAATGATTTTTCCTCAGCTATATATACACATATAGCATACCACATATAATAGGCAAATTATTTTTATAAAACGGTTGGTTCTGGTCCTTTATTCTTATTGTCTGTGCCGAGTTCTAAGTAAATACCCTGATTTATAATGGCTGACCACATTACATAGACTAAATAATTGTATTTACTTAATTTTATGAAACCTTGCTACGCATATGGAATGACCATTTTATAAAAGCACAAAGCCCCGCGATGCAGTGGGTTACATTGAATTCATAACAGCTAAGGGGGTTTTACAACGCCGTTAGCTGTTGTAAACTGCACTGTAACCCACTGCTTCTTGGGCTTATTGCTTAAGTAAGGAATTAAAAATAACTACATACACTCAAAATAAATGTATAAGCATAAAGTACTTAAGTGTTTCTTTAAAGACACAATTTTAGGTGTTACCTAAGTGTCCAGAAACGTAGTGGGGTTAAATGTCACATTGGGAAAAATAGAATTGCTGTCTCAACATTTTAAGCTGAAGAGCAGTTTATAGGTTAAATTTACAAAAGGACAAAGAGAATCGTGGGTTCAGCCAGAAGGGCAAACTCGATCCATAAATCCCATCTCATGCATAACAATTACACAGCATCTTAAATCCAGAGGCCGAAACAGATATGATCAGCAAACACATCCGATGATCTACAACACCAAGCTCCACATGAGTATATATTTGCTTGCGATGCAGAAATATCTGAGACACAGATGAGACTTTTCATTTGCTCTACATTTTATCACAATGATGTCAAAAATAAATATTTGAGATCGTCAAGATATTATTATGGGATTAAATAGAGATCAAATGGCTATTTTAATCATAATCATAATTACAACACTATCTCAATAATCTCACATGTCATTTTAAGAGATTCAAAAGTTATCTCAACAATCTCACAAACTAAACTAAGATTCGCATGGATGCAAAATCTGCAATCTCGGAGGTTTTAATCTGAACTCGGATATTTCTCTTGAAACTTTCCATGCCGTGCGGTACATTCTCATTTCATAATTGAGTCATTTGTGCGTATTTTAATTTCTTCTAAAGAATAAAGAGAAGGCCGAGTGATTATAGTGATTATAAAGACACAACTAGATTCTCCACCACACTTAGTCACGCTTTTCCCATACACACCAGAAGAAGATTCAGGCCGGCGTGTTTTGTAACAGATTGTGAACTGACAGCTAGACACCCTTTAGACAATGCAGGGAAAACCACAGCCTCCTGTTCTCATGGATATTGGCATAGGATGCCACAGAGCTCGTAGCAGTCAGGTACACTGAAGACAAACACAGAACCAAAGCCAAAATCACAAATGAACCGCTGCACGGCTCAGAAGATGTCTAGCAGTCATTTTTCATGGTGAGATCTCGCATTACCACAGCTGATGAGAGCTTTATTTAGTGCAGATGCAGAAACATGGAGAATGGAGATAAAGAAGCAAAAATCTGCCTGTCCTAAACTTCTAGAATTTAAAAACTGTGACAAAAAACTTGCCATGGAAACTGTCACCGAAATACCATAGTTGCCATAGAAACGGTGTAATCTGGCGTTATCCACAACTGCTGTGATGAAAACACATTTTTACACCATTTTAAAGAGATCCTATATTTATTTATTTATTATGGCAACATGTTTCCATCCACCTAATTTAATGCACATTTGCAAACATTGCGTAAACAAAACGATGAACTGAAACGTCAAGATGAGTATAAATTCCAAAAATGAGCATAATAGATAGCATTGAAAAAGAATAAAATGTGTGTAACATGCAAAGAGCAATAGGTTGTCCTTTTGCAGCAGCGTCCATTGTCCATTTGTTCTGTGTCTACACCGGACCGGCGCGTCAAACCCATAAGGAACCAGCAGGTTGTCATGTCGCGTCCGGTGTAGATACGTGTAAGATTTAGTGCCATTTTATTCAATTATGAGTTTGTTCTCGTCAACTTACACAATGGAAATTGTTTAAGGCTTTTCGAATTTTGGGCATGAGTTCAATTCACAACTTTGGATGGAAACATATAATTGCTGTAGTGCATGTAGGTGTTTGAAAAGCAAGGGCATTGAAGGAGGTCGCTCTACTGCAGCATGAATCTTTTTCTTTCTTTAGTAAACAGGAATGAAGGTCTGTACTCACCTGCATCTTCTTTCAGTCATTGTGCTATTATGTTATCTTATGTAACTTCTCACGTAACAAACCCACTTGCCCACCCATCCCCTGACGCCCTTCTATACCCCCCATCCCTCAATCCCATGTTTGACAGTGTAATTCTGCTCTGGCCGCCTCTGATTTGGATGTAATTGTTTCAATCACAATGTATGAATAATGTATTCTGTGGAAATATGAATTCGTCTGGGAGAACTTTGATATCCCAATAACATCCCTCACACCTCCCGCACATTACTACCTCTGTCTGTTCCTCTCTCTCTCTGACATTCTGTCGCTCTCTTTCTTTTTTTGGCTTTGTATCTCGCTCTTTCTGTCTGTCTGTCTGTCTGTCTGTCTTTCTTTCTTTCTTTCTCTTTCTTTCTTTCTTTCTTTCTTTCTATCCGTCTGTCTCTCTCTCTCTATGGCGTTCTGTCTGGCTTTTTCTTTCTATCTCACTCTATCTGTCTGTCTATCAGTCTCTCTCTATGGCATTCTGTCTCACTCTTTCTCTCTCTCTCTCTCTCTCTCTCTCTCTCTCTCTCTCTCTCTCTCTCTCTCTTTTTCTGGCTTTCTGTCTCACTCTTTCTGTCTGTCTATCAGTCTCTCTCTATGGCATTCTGTCTCACTCTTTCTGTCTGCCTCTCTCTCTTTTTTTCTGGTTTTCTGTTTGACTCTTTCTTTCTATCTGTCTGTCTATCAGTCTCTCTCCTCTCTATGGCATTCTGTCTCACTCTTTCTCTCTCTCTCTCTCTCTCTCTCTCTCTCTTTTTCTGGCTTTCTGTCTCACTCTTTCTGTCTGTCTATCAGTCTCTCTCTATGGCATTCTGTCTCACTCTTTCTGTCTGTCTCTCTCTCTCTTTTTCTGTCTCTCTGTTTGACTCTTTCTTTCTATCTGTCTGTCTATCAGTCTCTCTCTATGGCCTTCTGTCTCGTTCATTCTTTCTATCTCACTCTTTCTGTCTGTCTGTCTGTCTCTCTCTCTCTCTCTCTCTCTATTCTGGCTTTCTGCCTCATTCTTTCTGTCTGTCTATCAGTCTCTCTTTCTGGCTTTCTGTCTCACTGGCTGTCTCTCTCTCATTTGACTATCTGTCTTCTTGACTGTCTCTCTCTCCGACTGTTTCTGTTTCTATCTGGCTGTATTTCATACTGATTTTGTTCTCTCTCTCTCTCTCTCTCTCTCTCTCTCTCTCTCTCTCTCTCTCTCCGTCTGTCTACCTCTAAGCACCTTTCCGTCTGCTCTCATCACATTTCTCCAGTGAAAACATCTGACTCTGATGTGCATGACTGCAGATAGTATCTCACTTTGTGTACAGTACAGGTGGAGATTTGGAGTCCCAGATGTTTGGCGGTCATTTGTCATAAAGTCAAAATACCTCACACGATTGACTCCTAGTTAATAGAACAGACAATTCTGTCATCATTTACTCCCTCGCATATCATCACAAACCTGTATACATTTAATTATATTCAAACATTGCAAAAACACAGAACAAAGTTGTGCCATAAAGAATAATGGAGGGACAGCGATGAAGCCTATAAAACACCTCTGAGGCTGTTACTGTGTGGGGTCTGTTAATCGCAACGCACGTGCAACGTTCCAGTGCTTGAAAGCTTTACGTCTAAATGTAGAAGCGGTTCAGGGCATGTAGGAACAACAGCTTTTAGCTTCTAAATCTAACAAGAAGTTCTCGCAGGGGTTCTCTGGGGTATCACAATGCTTCACCTCTAATGCAGGTTGATGTATACATGCAGAATCTTCCTCCTGAGCCTCATGAGCTTGGGGCATGAGAACGCCGTGATTTATGACCGGTCGCGAGCGCTGTCAAGTCAGATGTGCCGTAACACTCGAAACAGCGCAGTAACTTAACTGATTATGGCTCTTAGTAGACGGGCGGCCCGGGGCGAGTTCCCGCTGAAGAGACTGAAGGTGGATGGGTGTGCGTTTCTGAGTAGGTGAATTTCGTGATGTAAACGCGAACGTCTGTGTGTGTTTGAGCGCATGCAAATCCAAGACTTCGTCTGCTTATGTAGGAGGAAAATGTATTCCAGGAATTAATGTTCCAGAAACTAACATTGTCAATTCTCTCGTCTGTGAAATTCATTTTGAAATAATTTTAATTAGAGGAGCAAATTGTATGCAGACGTAACTTCGCTACAACAGCGTTTTTGCATCATTGGTTTTAACAGCGATTCGCCTGTTCGCAACTACTAAATGAGGCGGTTTTAAAACGTGACGTTTTCCGTTTTAACCACGTCATGATGGCACTAAAGAGTTTTATGGATGGCTGGTATTAAGCGTGAGAAGGAAATATGTTTTTAGATGTTAAGTAAAATAATCAGTTTGTTCAATTTGAAGATAATTGTTTTAGTGTAATAAAACGAGAATACATCACAGTGAATGTTGATATTCAGTTTTCAATCGGCAATTTCTCATTGTATCATCTTTTAAGGCAATGATTACAGAATACTATGGAAACCCGAAGAAAAATGTATTGCTCTTTCATAGCTCAGGAGATTCAAACATACCTGCAAACTAGTGTCGACTCGGATAAAGAGAAAATGGCATTGTCCGTTCGCTTCATAATACATATACAGTCAGGTCCATAAATATTGGGACATCAACACAATTCTAACATTTTTGGCTCTATACACCACCACAAAGGATTTCAAATGAAACGAACAAGATTTGCTTTAACTGCAGACTGTCAGCTTTCATTTGAGGGTATTTACATCCAAAGCTCTGAATAACTCTTTTTTTTAACTCTTATAACTCGCATCAATCAGGTCCTGTACTTTATCTCTCATAATAACTCTGTTAACATCGGTCTTAACTTTATTAACTGTTAACTTTATTTCTCAATCTTGCATGTTTAAAACCAAAACCTTTGCTTCCGATGGACACACATCCTCCTTTGTATTTGGAAAGATTTAGGAAGGTGCACCTTTCAGAAAAGGTTGACAAATAAGGATCTTTTGAGAAGTTTAATATACTTTGAGCATTGGGATCGCGAGATGAGGGCAATGTTTTAATTTTTTCTAAAAATCACAAATTCTACCAAATTCGACATATTTTTCCTGTAGCTCACAATTACTGTAATGTGATTAGCCGCTCCTCCATAGGTGTCATATGATGCACATGAAAAACTTGTGCAGGCCAAAAGACCCAACAAGATCCATTAAGTTCAATTTAGCAGCACCTAGTGGTGGGGTTGTGAATTGCACCCAATGGCTCACTCCACCCCATTTCAAAGCACTATTGCGGCTCTCACAGGACTTAGATGTCATGTTATTTGTTGTTGTCTTGTTTGGCTTCTTTGCTTAAGGAGATATCGTATTTTATGAAATGCTCTGTAGAAAAGTTTGCCCGTTTATGGCTACTGTAGAAACAACGGTGTATGTACATTGATATAGCCCATTCTAAGTTAATAAAAACATAACACTTCATCATGTAAGGTTATACACCTCTGAAGACATAGTTATGTATATTATATTGCATTTCTGTCAATAGGTCTAATTACACACTGGACCTGTAAGGAAAAGGTTTTGAAATATTTGTAACGAAACAGTTGACTTACAAGTAGCACAGTGTAGATATTACTCATTGTAAAATTCAATGGATGATTTAACGATTGTACATTAGTAAGAAAATGCAAAGTATGAGTGATACTGTGACTTCAGAGAAGTGAAGGGTGCCGTGTGATCTCACTCACTGTAATGCATTTCTTTCCTTCAATGATACAAAGGTCAGTGTGTATTAAAAAATCTCCCATCATTATAATGGAAGGCTCGCATCTCAGCATGGTCCAACCTCACCGCTGGTAAAAGCACCATAGGTCTTCACTGTATTACACTTCTAAATGCGGCTTGTATCAGTAAACAGCCTTTTGGTGAAATGTGAAATTCACATCAGGTACGAGCTGGAGCTTTAGCCCGGGGTAAGAGGAAACATGACATGGCCTGTGAAAACTGTAATGTGTAGAGGAAAACATACTGAGGATTTAATGCAAACCTTTCCCAAAGACTTTGTCTTTCCGCAGCCTTGGATTTCAAATCAGAATACATTTTGAAATCTAATACATGCGACTTATGGAGCTGCACGTGAGGCCGGTGAGATATTACGGCAAGACGTGGAAGGGTTTTTAGTTTAAGACTTTCACAAATCTGCCATTGTCTCTTGATATTAAAAATACCAAATGTAGTAGACATAAGCTTTTAGGTTTTCTAAAGTCTCATCTCGTATGTCCTTGGGTTATAGGACGTTACATTGGTCTTCATGCACAGGGTTTAAAGAATCCGAAAGCCTTTTTTATAAGGTGATCTCGTGAAAAGGAACATGACATGAACCATGAATGACACTATTCATGAAAGGACTTTTAATACAAAAGACCTCCCTATAAAAAAGAAAAATCAAAGGTGAGATCTCCTTAATATCTTAACTATTTCTCATCAGTGAGATTGAGCAAAAGAAAACTTTGTCTTCTAATCTGTGTCTCTGTTATATCTCCTGAGAAAGTGTCAGAAACCTCACAAAGCCTCTGAAGAGAGGTCAACAGTGTCTCGAACTGAGCTCAGATTTTTCAATTCTGCATTCAAAAGATCTCAAAATGAACTAAAAAAAACCTCATTTTTCAGCAAATTTACGCCAATGCAGGTTGTTTTACCCCTACATTCATTTGACACCTCCACACTCTTCGTGTGTTTCAACAATTACACTCCTTTAATTCCTCCTAAGCAATTTTTGAAGAAACAACTAAGTTGATATTAAACCAATAACATTTTCCCC
Source organism: Triplophysa bombifrons (assembly GCA_029783895.1). Lineage (NCBI taxonomy): Eukaryota > Metazoa > Chordata > Actinopteri > Cypriniformes > Nemacheilidae > Triplophysa > Triplophysa bombifrons. Next base: position 20,520,831 of record CM056468.1, read on the forward strand.
TGGACTGAGACCTTAAATGATTGCAATATGTGTTTTACAGTCTTTCTGTTTTATTTTGAAGGAGAATGTTCATTGTTCTTCTGATCATGACGAAAGCCAAAGATGCACCACTGCCTTTATAATGAATGGCGAGGAATCCAACGCTCAATTTGGCCGCTCTAGCAATGGAAGTCCCGCCTTCTAGTGAAATAAGCCAATCGTCAATTAGTATTGACTGACGATTATCTGGGGCGGGGCTCTCGTGAGGGGCTTGCCAACCTCTGCACATGCACAGTAGGTGAAGCGATTTTGGTCGCAATTTAAGCTTGCAAACCCAAGTTACGGTACAGTTCATTTCAGGTTTAATTATTGATAGGACGCATCAGGGCCGGCTCTAGGAATAATGTCGGTCTTGTAAACAGCATGTGAAATCAATTGTGCTGTAACATCAGATTCATTTTCTTCTAACTGGAGTTTTTGCGGTCTTAATTTGTGCTGTTAACAAACAGCTATTATTTGCTTGCAATATATAGGCTGGATTTTAACCTATTGTCCGTCAGTAATGACTGAAAGCTCTAACTTCAGAATTCCCACTTCAGTAATAAATATAGCATGATAATAAACTCATTAAAATATTCAGGGTTATTACATAAAACATATTTTTTTACTTTCTCTTATACATGTACAAACATTAGTTTACTGTTGTTTAAAACTAAATATCAACTTGTTTTTTTTACAATGTGTTAGTTAATACGTAGATCATCTTATCTGTTGTTTTGACCTGTTTTCTCCAGTACATTTTCTGCAAATAAGTGTATATAAATTTTATATGAAATTGGGGAAAAATGTTGTCCAAAGTTCACAGAAACAAAAATTATAATTTTAGCAAAATACATCTTATCATTAAAACTGAAAATACTTTTGAAATGGTCTCTTAATTTTTTCTGCGGCTACATACTGTTTGTGTGGTTGGGGTATATGACCCATCCAGGATACCTGCTAGCCCACCCTTCTGCACCTGGCAGGAACCGGGCCTGGGACTTATGCTATTTAATTTAGATTTTTGCCAGCGCTTAAAAAAAATCTGCCTTACCCCATTCATGTAGATTTTGACTTGCTATTAACTGCCCTGAGGCGTTGAAAACATGGCTGCCGAGTGGCAAACATGGTCGCCGAGTAGCACGGCTTCTCCAAACGGACTTTGCTAAAGCCAAGGCTTACCCCGCCCCTACCGGGACGTAATATCAGAAATAAACCCGGCTGTAAATGTCAACTCTCTGTTTCTCTTGACCACAGGATCTCAGACCACATAAGGTCTGTGAACAATGCTGATATCATCACGATCGTACTCCGAGTCGACCGCTCGTCTTTTCCCTCCGCTCTCTTGCTGTGCTTCTGACACACTGTTTTGCTCGTCTTTGATAAAACACCTCTTAGATCTTCCTCTCTGTGGCGTGCGATAAAACAGTTCTCTGGTCTCCATGGTACACAGCAATATGACAAAGGCAAAGTCTAATCTGTCTTAAGGAAGCTGTCAATTTGACCGCCGTCTCCTGCCAATTATCTTGTGTGGTTGTCATTTGATACATTCTGATATGTGTTCCTCTCCTCCTCCGCTATCTCTGCAGTGTCAGTCGTGGTTTGAACTTGGTGATGGCGCGCCACACGGCCGTCCAAGCCAATTATTAATTAAAACGGAAGTGCATCTCGTCTTATCTGAGCTTCTGCTTTCAGTTTGTGATGTGAGAGACGTGAGATGTAATAAACTTTCAGCTGCGCTTGTGTATGAAGTGCGGCCCTTGTGTTTTTAATCACCTCACCGGTGTTCTCCATCAGACGTTCTCGTCTTTTAAGGTCACGGGCTGGAATAATATAATACTGCTTAATTGAGTGCATTGCGTTTTTGAAGTTGAACTTTCCTAATAACCTAAACAAAGATTGTATTGCTGAGAAAATGCTCTTTCATAGCTCAGAAGATTTGATGGAGTTCTTAGTTGTGTTTCAAGTCATTTCTCAGAAAAATCTGATCTCAGTTTGAGACATCGTTCAGATCTCTTCTGAAACTGGAGACATTTGTGAGACTCTTTCTCAGGAAAAATGAATGAAATCAAAAGCAAAGGTTTCCATTTCCTCTTCATTTCATCTCATTGATGTCTAAGAAAAACTTAAGACATTAGAGATCTCGTCTTTTATATTAGATCTACTGAGATATCATGCCTAGGAAAAATCCCATGAACGCCCATGAATCTTTACAGAATTTGTATTTATTCAGACATTTTCTAATGACCTACATCATCAGCATTTTTTAGTGATGGAACATCCTTTAATAGGGTTTCAATTAACATTCCTAAGAGGAGGTTTTGTTAAAATAAGGTCAAATAAGATGATTGTGTTCATTTCATCAGACTGAAACTAGTTTGAGAACAAATGCAAGTGGAGTTTCTGTAAATTGGTTTTGAGTAGTCGGTATAATTCTCCAAGGACAGGCGCACTGAGAAAAGAAAATGAGAAGTCATAAGAAACGTGTTTGTTACAGTGTGGAAGTTGGAGAATGAAATCATCTTGGCAGGGAAAATGAGCCAAAGAAAGAAAGTGAACGTTTTTGTCCAAGAGGAAATAAAGTCTAACCCAAATTGTGCCATTTGCATCTCGTAATCTTAAAAAATATATGAATAGGGATTGAGTTACAAATTTTGTACGTGTTTGAAAAACTCATAATACATTGATTTATAATTAATGAAGCAGAGAAATGTGTTATTAATAAATCAGATCATTGTGTTTTGCGGTTTTTGGTCATTAATACACATTTTAAGGGTGAAATATTTGTCGTTTTTGTTTGTCTGATTACAGTTTATATATTAATAATTTACAGGTTTTTATTAGAAGATAGCATTCAGGCAGGTTGTGTAAACTGCAGTAGAATGTGTCGTACTGTACTCGGGCAGATTGTGTGTTTGCTACTCTTGTAATGACCTTCTGATGGCTCCTATCTGCAGGACGGGGCTGACGGTCTGGGAGGAAAGATAGCCAGGTGTCTGTCACAGTGGGAGTGACAAATTCAGGCATCAGACGGCTGAGGTTAATTAATCTGAATCTGCTCCCATCCCTGAGCATCAGGACTTGTGTGGTCAGACTTCACAGAAGAACAAGCTTGTCAAAGAAATAATAAAGCGCTTCGGTATATTCTCATGGGCCGTAGGTTTATGACAGACCCAACCGATTTTTTTCTAATTGTGTTTAAGCTGTTTCAGTGGCTAAATTGATCTCCTTCAAAGCATTTCAGCTACCGGCATCAATGTGCTGTGTTTGTAAAACTGTAAATTCTCTGCCCTCAAAGAGGAAATTAGACAATTACTGTAGGACTGTGAACAATGTTTGAGTTATTTATCATTTACATTTAATCATTGAGCAGAGGCTTTTATGCAAAGCTACTTCAAAAATTAGGAGAAGATAAAGCGATTTGTCCTGTGGGTACAGTAACAGGAGGAGTGCTATTTCGTAAAGTCACAACTATACAATCGAACAACAGAGATTTTTTATGTTGAGTATCTGTCAGTTAGATCGTCTGCACAATTTTGCATTCTATGTGCACTGTTTGTTTTATTGTTGGTTTTGTGTATATGCAGACAAACATCTTTGCCTGTTCTGTAGTGGCTTGCAGCTTTTTATGGTAGCACGTTAAAAGTAGTTACCCTACATGCTTTATGACTTGTATCATGTGCATCTCTCATTCAAAGAGGTTCGCTCAATCATAACAGAAGTCAGTAGAGTACTGAGGTTCAGTAACAGAGGTCTATACAGTAACAGAGGTCAGTACAGTAACAGAGGTCCAGTATCAGAGGTCTATACAGTAACAGAGGTCAGTACAGTAACAGAGGTCCAGTATCAGAGGTCTATACAGTAACAGAGGTCAGTACAGTATTGTGGTAACATAACAGAGATCAATGCAGTAACAGAAGTCAGTACAGTAATAGTTCTCTATAGAGTAATAGAGGTCAGTACAGTTTTGTGATACAGTAACATAGATCAATGCAGTAACAGAGTTCTATACAGTAACAGAGGTCAGAACAGTAACAGTGGTCTACACTGTAACAGAGGTCAGTACAGTACTGATGTACAGTAACAGAGGTCAGAACAGTATTGTGGTACAGTAACATAGATCAATGCAGTAACAGAGTTCTATACAGTAACAGAGGTCAGTACAGTAACAGATGCCCGGTATCAGAGGTGTATACAGTAACAGAGGTCAGTACAGTAACAGTGGTCTACACGGTTACAGAGGTCAGTACAGTACTGATGTACAGTAACAGAGGTCAGTACAGTATTGTGATACAGTAACATAGATCAATGCAGTAACAGAGGTCAGTACGGTAGCAGCGGTCTACTCTGTTACAGAGGTCAATACAGTATCAGAAGTCAGTACAGTACAGGGGTATCATAACAGAGGTAAATACAGCACTGAGGTACAGAAACAGGTCAGCAATGTACTGCGGAACAGCAACAGAGGTCAGTACCATACAGTTACAGAACCAAACATAGTAGTAGCATCACTTTATTTTCACTTTTTCCCTACAACACTTATTTGTATATACATTGTGAAATGTTTCTGACGTCTCCACTTTTTGAGCTGTACAAATAACAGCACAATTTTTTTTTGTATTACATAGAGTCTGTTACTTAAAAAAATAAAACCAACACTCTGACTGTAGCTCTTATATTAATAAACAGTATCTGTGTTTGCTCAGGATCTGATCTACCTGTCTGTGTTGAAGTTTACAGATCCAAACAGTGCCTGAAGGATGCTGTAAGAGAAACAGACCTGTACAAAGCTCACTTTACAAAACACACAGTCTGAGAACAACTCCTTCACTCTTACTGTAGTGTACATGCTGTCCCAATTGCTTCCATTGCCTACCCCACCTGTAAGTCTCTTTGGATAAAAGCATCTGCTAAATGACTTAATGTATATGTAAATGTACATGGGTCACCTGACTCATGGCCTCCAGGTCTAAGTTAAGATGAATAAAGGGAGATTTTTGCATATTTAAAACCCCGCTCTGTTTGATTTACATACTTTATGCGTGTGAATCATTTGCCACATTTCATAAAATTATTCTGATATGAGACTAATGTGCAAGTTATGATGTGTTTTGAGAATAAACCTGACTGCTTCATGTCCTGTCCACTCCTCTTTTGGGTTTTATCAATATTTTGAACTTGTTTTTCTAGAAGGGACACAAGACTTGGCTGCAGAATCGTTTGTTCATTATTAATCATTGACAGTAAGTGTTGATCTGGAGCTGGTCTCCTTCAGCATGTAGATAAGACTTTTTATACAAATTGGCGTCGATTTGGTATAAATATCACACAGTGCAGCAACAATTGTGTCACCGCAGCTTTGGTGCACAACCCTTTGTGTGGGCTTTCGATCAAACGTGTTCACGCCTGTGTCACAGCAGATGCCATGTTTCCTTCTGTTTGGAAGCACAAGCCGGTACATTATGATTTGTCTCGGGAACAGTTCACAAAAAAGTACAAATTCCGTTATCATCAACTCACCCTCGTGCTATTTCAAACCTGAATGCAAACCTGCGAGTGGTTATTTGCTGAAGATATTGTTTTTCATCCATAAAAAACACCAACACGGGTCTGAAATGACATAACGTTGAGTAGATGCTTTATTTTTCATTTGATGTAATTTGCAGTACATTTCACTTAAGTGAAAAGCATTTCTGAGTGAAAACAAGGTTTTTTACATCTTGATTGTTTTGACTTTATTCTTATGGAATCGATTGCCATTTTTTTAAAGTGTCTCAATATGACGGCTGTTTGGAATGGAATGAGTGAACTTCGTGACATCAGGCACAGAAAACATCTTTATTACTTTTAGGTAAAGGTTTAATAAAAAAAAACGTGAGGGATAACTGGATGAACATGATCTTGAACGCTAAGGTGTAGTGTGTAATAATACTGAAGACTTTGATGGAGATGGTGATGTCATCGGACCAGAAGTCCTTTCCGTTCGTGCACAGTGGGTAAAGCAGGCATGAAGTGGGATCCTGGTGCGAAAATCCCGCTTAAATATCACGGTTTGCAAGGATAAATACATTAGGACATAAGCTTCCGTAAGCCTCCTCAGAATGCAGCAGACACTTCATGAGAGAGGCTGGCAGCGCATCAGGACATCCCACCCCCTCCTCTCTCCTCTGCAATTCCTCACCTTCGCCCTGCACTAATTTCTATAAGAGTCATCGCCATAGATTTAGATATACAGTCTTCACTCTGCTGTCATCACCATGGAAACTGAGGTAGAAAGAGGAGCCGGGTGAAATAGAAATGCAGGAGCTGCCGGACACGAGACAGAATGTCTCACAACTGGACCAACCACCCAGTTTTTGTTTTGGAAAATGTGTTTCAGTATGTGACGTATGGGGTATATTTGGATTGGCATCTTTCCATACTCCTTGAACACTCTCTGCAGATTGTACAATTCGCACAGTATGCAAGTTTCCTGTATGCTTGAATACCTGGATACTTTTGCCAATATGTGCGCTATACAGCCGGAATGTACTGCATGGGATACTGTATCCCACAATGCAATGCTCTTGACCTCACCTTCCGTTTCTATTGTGATGCGTTATTTACCTAAAGCATATTTTGGCCTGGAATTAAAATGAATGTATTTCTTATAGTATTTTTATTTAAAAAACAGATACATTTACTTGATATCAAATAATGTGAATTTATGATTAAAACAACAAAACATATCTGTCAATTGGATAAGAAAAAATATTTAAGATAAGGTTAGAAGAAAAATCTACCCCATTGGCATATACTGTAATTTTGACTGTTTTAGCAAATAATATTTTTAGATAATTGCTTCTGAAGTAGATGTATCTTGATTTAAGAATATTTTATTTTTATATTTGAACTGGGAAAAAAAATATTTAAAAACATTTCAGTGAAGAAGAAAAAAGAAAAACAACATATTGATGTAAAAAAAATACTGATCTACATTATTGGTCTTTTATAAGTCCATCGGTTTTTTTTTTGCTCTCGTTTGTACGGTGTCTCTGAATTGTTATAAAAGGCCACTCAAAATGCTTGCTATGCGAAAAACGCAGAAAATTCAACCTGGTATGAATTTTTTTATGAATGACGAAATTATCAGACGCAGTGTGTAAATGTGATTGACACAACGTGAGGTGGTATTTACTTTCTAAAGTGCGGAAATTTTGGACGCAAATTTCGGACTCAATGTGCAATGGGCTTTAGACTTTAAAAAGGTCTTTCACAACTAATGTAAAACCAGTTTGGGCTGAATGGTTCCATAAAGAACCTTGGCTTTAACATCCGTACAACTTTCCTGTTTCAGTCAAGTTGCTTTGTGGTGGAAAAATGTTTAGATTATAAAAAACCTTTAGACTTTAAAACGTAAGAAAGAAACGTTTCTTATAAGAACCTTTCATTCATTGGAGAACCAAAAATAAGTCTTCTTTTGGCATTGCAGTGAAGAACCTTTTTTAAAGCGTGTATGTTTTTGTACCATTTACCTCGTGTGAATTCACATAAATAAGCCCTCGTAAAATAGTTTAAACAGTAAGATTCCACCCATATGCCTTTCAGCATTACTCCAGTAGTCTTCATTTTAAACATTGCCATGTTCTGTGCTTTCAATACAGATGGCACATGAAGTTGAGCTGAAGACGTCAAATAACTTGGAGTTGTGAAATTACTCCATCACGCAGATGGTTATGTGACATATGAAAGACCATTTATCAGTCATTAATGCTGCCCACACATTGGCCATATGTAAGATTAAAATCAGGAGACAAAACTCACTTTATCATTTCCATACATGTGAAACAGGCGGTGTGTTTTGGCAGGAATCGTCTAGTGAGAAAGCGTCCCGTTTTTTTTCTCGACAGCGTTCTGTCTCTTCCGCTTAAACGCTAACCGGTAAGGCTATCTCGAAGCCTTTTTATCATTTCTGCAGGCCACCGTGTTTGAATTAATTCTGATTAGGTCTCGCTATGGCGAGGGTTGGTCATGCATCACAATGAAAGCGTCGCTATGATGGAGCCGGCGCAGGAAATTTCCAGAACAACCTTTCAATTACACACCAATCACTCTTTAAATCTCGCTTGATTTCTCTCCCTCTCTCTTTTTCCAGAGATGAATAGACCCGCATTGTTCTCAGACGATCGTAAGCAGATCATCATTTTGTGATTTGAATGGACTCGTGACGTTTTGAGCAGGAGCTCAATTACAAATCGAAGACTGGCTCGAAGCATTTTACTTTCAGATTTTCTGTATGTTCTGACAGAACGTTGAACTTTGTGATCTGAATAGATGTTTATATGATGATTATTGCCCAGATGTACACAATGTCATAAAAACATTATAATGTCAAGAGAACACATATTCCAAAAAAACATTATTTTATAGCGTTTCTCATTTTATTATGTATAAAAAAGAAATTTAAACATCTGGTTCTTTTTGGTCAGTGTACTGTGCGTACTTTTCTTTGCTTATAATGACATCAAAATGACATTTTCCCAACATCTTAACTTATAAAACATTATTATAATCATAACTATGATTTCTGTTTATTTGTTTCAACAAATTATTAATTGCAACTTTAACAAAGGATGTCTTTGTAATGTTGCACTCAGAACATTGTGTGAACGTCTAATGTCCAAACAATGTTGCATTAAAAATTCATTCCTTCAGGCATAAAAAATCTCTTTCTTAAAAATAGTTCTGTTAGATAGCATATGCGTCATTTTCGTCGTATGTATCTGGACTGAAAGTCTCCCAACACAATCAAAGTTAACGATATCTACATCAGTCATTTTCTTTAGTTCTCCGTCAGCTTTGAAGCCAAAGAAACATCATCGCCTCACTGGCGTCGTCAGGTCACCACATTCTGCTTGTATACAGCGGGGTTATTGGAAATGTTCAGAGTTCAATTTTGGACTTGCGTTCTGGTTCAGAGAGCACTATTTCAGAGGAGACGATCGTGCCGCAGAACCCATCCAAACAGGCCTCAGACAGGATGAGAGCCCTGAGCCGCCGCTCTTCTCAGCCTATCACAGCGTTCATTTCCAGCTCGTGAACTGCGAGAGAAATTTCATGAAAACACTTCAATATTAGAGCCGTATTGATATTGACTCGGAGGCTTAAACTGAGAGAAGTTTGTTTAGATTCTCGGTCCCTTGAGAGATGCAAGTGTGACCCGGGCATTGCAGAAAGTTGGCAGAACTCATGACTTTTTAAGTAACATAGAAGATTGAAATGATGGACTGTCTCTTTAATAGAACACTTCCTACCAAAAGTAGACATTTTTTCTTCATTCAGATGTTCAAACCTGTACTGTGTGATTTTCCGTCTACTGTGGTCCATATGATTCATCCATTATATTAGTGTGCAAATGTGTAAATGTCTGTTTTGAGCCACGGGTACATAAAGGACAGAAACAGAAAACTGACTGAGAAACTCTGAGGAACTTTAATGAGCAACATTTCTTTTCGATCTTCAAAGCGTGGTTTCATGTACTGAAGCCTCCTACGTCAATTTCTTGTTTATGTAAACACAACACTTGCGTATTGGAACACGACCAGTTTGTTTCAGCGCACCTGCGATGCCATATTTCATCACGTGTGTGTTTGCAGTGGAGGCACGGGGCTGCAAAATTATTAAAGATATGGAGTCTAAATTATGCACGTCAGATGCGAAGGGGTCGGTAATCATTCAGAGAGTGCTGTGGTCATATACTTCTGTAGCACTCGCTTTCAAAACTATTTGCTTTGGCGTGACTGATATACAGTAGCCTATCGCAGATATTTTGAGAAGACAGAAATGCATGCCAATCCAGTTTGTGTAAGCGGCCCAATTCAATTTCCACAAATACACCCAGAACATAAAGTTGGGACAGAACTGTAAATAACTAAATGAAAGTACCTGCTTTGAAAATGGAGCCATTTATTTTATCCGTACTGCCGTTTTATTGAGCCATACTGTATGCAAACTCATGATGCCAGGATGTTGTCTGTGGTTGCCAGGGCATCGGTTTGCGGTTGCTATGGTATTCTGTGATGTTTCGGGCATCTCTGTTTCGGCTTACATGTAAATATATTGAATATTCTCTTTTATAGTCCACCAAGCTAAAGTCAGACGGATTTGAAAAATAATTGCATAAATATTATCAGCAAAGAGTTATAATTTGTGTCTGCAGGACAAACATTGTGAACTTGGTGCCAAAGTTTGACAAGTCAGTTTAGAAGTCAGTATATATACACATTTATATGTATATGCACTGCCAGTCAAAATTTAAAAAACACGTACTCATATACTTATTAAATCTTTTTACACATTTTGGAAAAATAGAAAGCTCATCAAAGCTGTGCAATAACACAAAGGGAACTATGAAAATTATGTTGTTAGTAATAAATTGAAACTGAAAAAAATTGTCGGAGCATCTTCAGCATTTTTTTTGTCATTTTATCAAACAGTTTCTTGAGGTTTTACACTGAGGTGCTTTTTGTAAAATACTGAAGTATTTTCCATCCACACTGAAAAAACATGAGGATTTACTTCATTCTTTTGTGTTCATTTGGGCAAGTGTTTGAATACAGATTTTACTGTACAACTGTGTGCAAAAATGATGCAACTACACAAACAATTAAGTAGATCCTACTTCCTGTTTTTTCAGTGTATTCTATGCTTGATTGTCATTGATTTCAAAAAACATTTTTATTGAATAACATTTTAGTTGATGTAATGAAGAAAAGTTTATATTTGCACAATTATACTTTTATCTAAGAAACTAAATCCAGACGTTGAAGCCTGCACCTTCAGACCAGTGTTCTAAACCTTTTGAATGGTATTTAAAGCAACACAAATAGTTCGCTTTAGGACCCTTACAAAATTATATATAAAAAAAGATTATATTTTCAACCATACTTTATGTAGTGCGAAATAGTATTTGTAAGTGTGCTTTTAAGTATACTTCAAGTGTAATAGTAGTAAATACCTGAGTACACAACATGTTTTTTCAACTATATACTGTTTTATGGAAAACTAGAAGTAGTCTGAATTAATACCTGATAATGTTTAGTTTAAAATTCACGTAGTAATAGTACTTCTTATATTCTTGTCCCTATAGCCAAGTTTGCAATCTCTGCTATATCTTGCTGTACTTTTAAAAGTGACGGATGGCACATTTTAAGTGTATATACAGTAACTTTTAGATGTGCTCCATACATTATCTTACAGACATGAACTAAAAGCCATAGGCTCTTCAAAGTTATCTTTAGGTTGTCACAGTAAAGGTCTTGAAAGAAATTACGATGTCACTCATTCATGATTTGACGTCAAAATAGTCTGTTATTACGGCAGCAAAACATTTACGGATGATAGAAGCCGTTCTGTAACATCTTCGCTGTTTAAGAGGAGGAGGGCTTGGACCGTCTCACGACATTGTATTCATAGGCAATGGCCAGAGCAATTTTCTACGCTAGATCAGTGCTCTCCGCTCGGTCCATATAAATCTGTTGTGAAAAGCAGATGGGATGGATGTAAAGAAAAGGCACGTGAATGTCCAACACCACGGTTGTAATCCTCCATCTAGTTGTGTAAAAAACCTGCAGTTCTAGAGCATCTCTGCGCAGTTGCACGTGTACAGAAGCGGACATCATTTTAAAGCCCCATAATCACCGGAGCATAACAGCTGTTTAACACGATTCAATTCAAAATGCCCTTTTCAAGTAACGCCTTATCTTTAAAAGAGCGATCGAGCGGTAAGAAAAAAGACGGAAACATTTTTTCTCGTTTCTAAAGCGTTGCCCAGCTGAAAGCTCTTCAGAACCAAGTGTCGTGCGGAGGAATATACAGTAGGCAAATATATTTATCCCCACTTACTAGATTGAAAAAACGGGACGTTCAAATGATATCTGGGGATGAAAGGTATCATGGGAAGTCTCCTCTGCCGCACCTTTCAAAGCTTTGATCTTTTTCTTTTCATTTTGTGCATGAATCCAGTCAAGTGGCTTATGAGGAGCAGAGCCGCTATCAGATATTTTCAGCATTATGACTGTTCCACTGATATTAATGGAGGTTCTGTTGACTTGGGTCTCTGTGTTCTGGTCAGAGCGTCTCTGAAAAGATTGGTCAGAATACATCAAGTTATGCTCAATCAGAAGTCACTAAAGTGCCAAGGGTTTGGAAGTTTTAAATGAAAGGATTTTTATTTCAAGAGAACATGACAAAGCAATGTCGTCTAACGACTAAGTATTTTATTTGAATGTCAAGAGATCATTTGCAAATTGGATAACTCTGTTTTATGTTTAAATTTTTTTGAAAATTATGCATTTTATTATTGTGCATTCCAAGTAATATCAATCAAACTGCAGTTGGGTTGTTTTGATTAAATACGAATATCTCAAACAACACAGTTTACTAACACAACAAAAACATGATTAATCATTTATTTTATGTTTTTGCAAATTCAATTTTCATATTTTGCAAATTTTTCAATTTTCAAGTATACCAAAAATAATTTAAGGAATGTTGTAAGGTTTATTGTAAAAAATACATAAAAAAAGTTCAAGTCTTTCTTTGATTAAAAAAAATTCATAAAAAAAAATGCGGGTTGCAAAAGGAAAACAAGAAATCTAAGAACTGTCTTTATAAAAAAGAATCGATTACTCTCCCTACATAAATTATATTAAAAAAAAATCTGTATTCTAGAGTTTTAGACATTTCCAATGATATAGTTTGTCATGATTCGATTAGAAATTACATGCACAATATTGATGCAAACTTAGGTGTCCCGTATACGGAACGGGTGACAGGTAACCGGCTACTGTGGTTGTGAAACTAAAGTGTGTACTCAAAGTTAACTACTGTTACACTAAATTACACATACTCTTTTATAAACTAAAAATTGTGCCAATTTATTCATAAGAAGTACTGAAGTCATAGTTTACTAGTACAGACTATATAAAGTATACAGTAAAAGTAGACTTTAAGTAAAATTGTGCAAATAATTATGATGAGGACAAAAAATCGAGGCATTAATGGGCTAAAGGCGAAGCAGCAAAACCAGCCTGTTTCATACTAAAGGTCAGAGAGGTCAGCTGGGAAAAGCTTGTGATAGCCAGATTATGTTTTTCACATGAAACCTTGACTAACATTATAAATGAACTTCAGGGAAAAAATTTAAATGCTTTATGAGTTATGTAAATATGGCCCTTTAAAAGAATATCATAAGCTGACCTTTTCTATCCTAACCACCCTGATGTGCAAAATAAAGAACATTTTTCTGAGAAAGCAGTAAATGATTTACTCATCGCTGGCGTTTACCTTTCATACAGACTGCAGAAGAATGAGCCCTTCATTCATAAATTAATGATAATTTTGTGCTCAGTTTTTATAGTCTAAAAGCATGTCATGAAACCCAACACAAATTGCACCCTATTATTTAAAGTAAGTGAATCAAATTAAGTTAATGTCACTTTTGTTAGCTTTCTCTAGGCAAGCGCAAAGTTGGACATTAATGTTGCATTTTAAAATCATACCCTTGCAATTAAGTCAGCGGGAGGACTCGCAGAAGTGCAGTACTTAATTGGATGCTTCTTCAGCTATGGGCACCTTTGGACCCTGCGGACTATAAGAAAATAAACTACCTTTTCACACCTTCACAGTTTATTTAATTTGTCTACCAATATCTGACAGGGCCAAGAAATGCATCGTTTTTCCTAAACCAACAAATGTAGTCTTCACATGTCAAATGATGTAGTTTTGTGTGGAAAAGTTGGTGAAACTTGACTAACTGTTACCTTCACACATTTATTAATTAATGGCACAACAGTTGAACTCAGTGACCCTATAAGGATATTTTGGTGCTTATAGGTTGCTCTTATGTTCTTATGTTTAAATTCTTGTGTTTGATTAAATTATTAACTTCAGTCTCAGATGGTTTTACTAAAATTGCGTATGAGAAATAAAAACAGAAAGTGTTAATGTTGAAACACATAAAGGGTATGGAGATGTTAAATAAATGTAGATCCAAATAATCTGGATTTGGGTAAATTTGCTGAGAAATGTTTGAGTTCACATTTAGATCGTCAATGATATTGACTTGACAAATCTGAGCTCAGTTTGACACTCTTGACATGGCTTCAGAAACTCTATTGACAGAGACATTTGTGAGATTTCTCACTCTGATGCAAATGAGACGTAATCAATTTACTCTCCTATAGACATCTCAATCTCATTGATGTCTATGGGAAATAACGTAGATAACAATTTTGACACATTAAATAGTGAACGGATTTGTTTCACTTTTAATAAAAGATAAAGTGTATCATAGCGTTCTTATCTCAAGACTAAGGGCCAGATTTACTAACAGCTTGCGGCAGCGCAAACAACTTTTTGGCGTAAAAAAACTGCTGTCAGTATTTGCTAAAGACACGCAGTGAAAATAAGCGCTGTAAGGGGACAGACGTTTTTGAAACCTTATTGCTTATGCATTTGTGGGAGTTTCCGCTTCAGACACAAACTTTATGGACAGGAGAGTTTTTAAATGAATCACACAACCGTTTGTGCTTGTCGTTGAACTGGTATATGCGGCTTTATTCAATGCCCATCTGAGCTGCTCAGATGGAGGGATGAGGATCTGCAGCGCATGTCAGTTTGCATTCCGTTATTTTTAATATAGCAGATTAATGTGCAAAACCTCTTCAAGATGCTTATTTTGCCTTGGAGCATACAACTTCCACATTGTTTTTGGTTACTTTTCGGACAGTTTATAGTGTGTGTTGAAGACGCACCTAAACACTCCTGTTATTACAGTTATTTGTCCCAGTAAACTCAGAGTGCTAGTCAGTGCTATAAGTATTGCATTAAACATCTGAAAAGTAAAAAAATTGGACATTATGTTTCCAAAACCGTTTTCGTGGAACCTTCATGTAACTATAAAGTTTAAGTAGTTTAAAAAAGATATTTGAAAATGTGAAGATCTTTTTTCCCTCCAGGAGGTCACTGTTCAGACACTGAACTGGTGGTAATGGCATCATGAAGAAATCTCCATTACCCTTGAGCTTCACGTCGAGCCCGGGGAGCTCCAGTCCCTCCCGTCGAGTCTCCTTATGTTAGTCTGTTCCCAAAATCAGCAGCCTTCATATGCATCAACACTTTAACAGCATTTAAGTGGAGTCAAAGGTTCTCGCTGTTGCTGTTTTTAGCCGTTTGTAATTTACCGTTATCTCTCGACTTCACCCTGTAGCTGCGGAAGCAAGTGACAGCAACACGCGGATACAGAATCGCTGTCGTACCGCATGTAGATTCCGCATCTGTGTTTGAACTCAACTGGGATTTCTAAAGAAAACTCTTCATATGTTAATTTTTTTAGGGCAAACTTCATGTCTGCCATGAAAGGAGAGGATTCCTGGAAAGGATAACGTGTGTTTGTGGAAAATGAGACACACTTGACTAAAACATTACTATCCCCACAAAATTGGTTACAAGATTTATCGATTTGCTTCACAAGGGTCCTTCAAAAGATAAAACAGACGTGACGGACAGCGATTCTCATTCTCTGAACGCTGATGCTCATGTTATTCACTGGCAATGTGTGATGAGGCTGGTTATTCTTCAGCTTGTCTAGTTGAAATGCGGAGATTGTTGCTGGCTTTATCTCTTGAGGTTTGGAACACAATAAACATAAACAGCATTGAAATAAATGGTGCATGTAAAAAATGGAGACTGATCACTCCGACGAGACATTTCAAACCTTTAAATAAGCCTTTTGTAGGATGAAACACAATTTTCAAGATGCTGTGAGACAGGTAAGACACATCTAAAGAGACTGTCTAATGTGATCTTTTAAAACATGAGCGTGCGGCTGTGTTCTAAGATCTTCTGTCAGTGAGATCTTAACAGATCTGTGTAGATAATGACGGTCGCTTATGTCGATGTTAAACACTCAAAACTTGACCTTTCAAAGCTTAGCAAATGTTTATCGGACATATCGCAAAACATATCGTTTGCACTCGCATAAGAAAAAAAAGATTTTGTATCGTAGTTATTTCTTATAGACATCAGGGAGATTTAAAGGAGAGCAAATGGAGTTGTTTTTTTGTCTCAGATATTTCTTTGGAGAAAAATATCACAAATATAAAAAATGTCTGAGCTCGGATTTGTCAATACCGCACTCAAAAGTTCATATTAATGAAGATCTTAATATAAACTCGACAGCAAAATATACTTAATAGTTGCGTGTGTTTATAAACAGTAGGCCAAAAATGCTTAAAGACTTACATTGTGGCTGTGAATTTCTGCACTGCCAAACAGAGCTTATACTTCCAAAAATGCTAAATTCAACTTTTTTTCTTTCTTTCTTTCTTTCTTTATTCGTAGTGTCTTTTTCCTGTTGCATGCGTGTTTTTGTGCATATTTTATAGGTTTAAGCCGTTTGGGGGCTTTCAAGAGGCAGAATTGCTTTGAATGTCGAAACCAAAGCACAAACCATCTCTTTGTTTCTTTCAGTATGCAGACTATGCATAAAACATTAGTGCATACGCGGTATTCAGCGAGTGGGCCACTAGAGTTTCTAAGATTTACAGAAGTACGTTCTCAGCACCGAATAAAGAGAAAAACGAGAAGTTGTTTTCGGAAGGGACGTCTTTCATACCAGGACAATGTTGTGTTGTGTTTTTGTGGAGTAAGAAAAATAAATGTTATTTCACAAAACAACTCTTTAGGGGTTTTAAGGAGTATGTTTATTTTGTTCTGCAATAGTTTGACGGAAAACAAGACAAATGAATACGTTTGGGAAAAGATTATTTTCTAATGCACCGTGATGCTGCGTGTTCTTTATATCCTTTGGTCCCAACGTTCCGTGACCTCTTTCCCATCATTCCATCTCTTCATATGACTCACAATAAACAACATGATGTTTAATAAATAATGCAGAAGTACTTTAAAAAAAAAAAGCTTTGCGCTCCATTCATTTGTTTTCAGTCTGTGTAATATACGGTTACTCTCTGTGTACTGTTCATTATTTTCAAAGAGGTCCAGCTGTATTTTCCCTCACGTCACCGCTGAATAAATCATGCCCACCCAACCCAAATACCCCCAAAAGTTAATTCCCCCTCTGGCTCACCCAACATTTGGAATCATTTTACTGAGAGAGCCTCTGAAATATAGTTGCACCATAACAATAACAGGCACCTAGAGCGGCTTAATGAAATATTTATCAGGGATTTGTGGATTGAGGCTATTTTAATTACCATTCGCTAAAGAGGCATCTCTGTAGATTTATGAAATGGCTGTGTTTTGCCAGTCAGCAGTTGTGTCATTTCCGTCGCTCTGCGTATTGGTGTGTGTTGTGCCGTGAAGTGTGCATGCCTGTCTGGGTTTTAAATTCCACATTAAAGATCGCATATAAGTAAAATGACAGATTTCCATGTCGTTTAGTTTTGAGTTCATATACATGCTACTGAATATTTACAAATAATCTATCAAATATATAGAAACTAAGTGATAAGCATCATACTTTGGTTTGGTATATGGAAATCATTTTGATATCATTTGAATAATGAAGCCCCGCCCCTAAACTAACGTCACTGGCAGGAAAAAGCAGATTGTGCTAGAATGTGTGAATGAAACTGTACAAATCTGTGTTTAAAGAACGTGTTGGAAAATCTAGGGATTCTACAGACCTTTTTTTGAGGCATGGTGGTGGGAAAGAAATGATAGAGTATTTGCGTTATCTCGCAAAACATTCAAACGTACTGTTGTCCAGCTCAGTACATTAACAATGGAGCGGTTCATAGAAGATTCCTGGACCAATAACTCGTGAGCTAAACGTTTTTATAACACAAATAACACATAATTCCTTAGACAAGGATCTACAACCTAGTCTTGCTCAAAAGGAGAATATAAATTGATCTCTATATGAATAGGCGACATGCACATTTCCAAAGGGACCGTCTGCAAAGTGTCTGTAAATCCGAAAAGCGCTACTAAAAAATAATCTTTAATAACTTAAATGTCACACACTGTAGTCTCACCAAATTCAGTTTACACATTAATGCTCTCCTGCTGAATTAAACAGTTTTTAGTTCAACTATAGCAGTGCTTCCCAAACTGTGGAACGCGTACCCCTGGGGGTACGCCAGGTGAAGGAAGGGGCTATGGGATCGAAATGATGATTTTACATAATTATTACGCACCTGACATTCAACTCCTGCCTGTTTCTGACTGAGAGTCTCATTGAAATCTCTTCGAGTGGCGTTCTTAGTTCTATAGTATGTGACACTGAAGTTATTGACTATTTTTAGTAGCCTAACGATCTTCAGGTTTTGCACTTTACAGACGATCCCTTCGGTCTCGTCTCAGCCGGCTCCCGCCTGAGATCAATACAAGGCTCAATTTGTGGAAAATTAAGTTAAAGTTTATTGTTTACGTTACATAGTATGGGGTGTCATTTGTGTTAAAAGAACATTTAGCTCACAAGCTATTGGTCCGGTAAATTGCCACTCTAGACCAATGTTTATGTACGGAGCTAGTCTTAAATTCTGCCAGTGAGACATTAAACATGAAGTGTTTGTCCGAACACCAAAAATTTCTGCGATATAACTCAAATTTCTTTGCGAGAGAATCCAATATTTCTCGGAGGAACACAAAAGATTTGCGAGATGACATAAAAGCTTTAATAATATTTCTCTTTTTTTTCCACCACCTTGTCCCTAAAAGGGCTCCGTAGTATTCAAAGGGAAATCCAATTAAATATTTCTCATGTCCCCGTGCCAAAATCTATCCATGTAAAAACCCAACTTCCAACTTGAAAAAGTCAATCTGACTAACTCTAGATCCGAGATGAGCATATGCATTTTAAAATAGAGATAAACCTGTCCATCTGATGGATTAAAGCTACTTTGACATTTCCAAGTGAAATTGTGAATTAAAAAAGCTGCGAAGTCAGCAATATAGCCGGGCGTGCTGTAAAGTGGGACTGCATCGGTCCACACAGCTGTTTACCTCCATCAATTTTCCTAAAGGCCATTTACAGCACCGCATGATGAAAATAATGCATAACCTATCAAATCTAAAGAGCGCATTCATTAGAGGTGTTTATCTGAAACCGCACACAATTACATTTCAAACTGCATTTTTAGCTTCAGAGAGAAAATTTGATATTCATTCCATTGACTGGATCAAAGCTTTTATTTTGTCAATGTTTCTCAAACTTTTCATACACCAAACATTAAGATTTTTTACCGTGAATATCCTTTCTCACACGAAGACGTCACAAAGTTTACTATATTTAAAAAACTCTATTACATGAGGGGAATTTCCAAATTTAATAACCAAGAAAAATCACTCAAATCTACTGTATTCAACCGAAAAGTCTTCAGTGAAAACGTTCAGTTCTCTCCAATGTAAAATTTTCTAGTGACTTTCATCTAAAAGTTCAAATAGTTTTTTTGCAAGCGTCTGCATTTGCATAAGTGTACTTCTTAAGACTCACCGTAACTAGTTAAAAAATTTAGTTGCAGCAAGTTACTTACATTTTTTAGTTGAGCTCAGATTTTTTTTAAAGTATTCTGCTGGGGGTTAGGATGAGATAATTTTGGATTGTGCTGAATAATTGAGAATAATTATTGTTAAATGTGATTTTGCCTGGGCCAGAAGTCTTGTCAAAAAGTTGTTAGCTGTCAAACTACATCAGCTGATGTACAATGACTAACTTGTGTCATTTCACGTTCAAATACTCCTTTTAAATGAGTAACACTCACAAAAACAAAAATTAACATGTGATTAATGCAGCATTTATTAAAACACAATGCAGTTAATGCATTTACATAAATTAACATTAAAACTGTTTCTTTATCTTTTTTGGTCTTGTACGTTTGACAGGGTCTTTAAGAATTTCGATTTAAGCAAAGTTCATATTTAACTTATGATTTGGCGACTGCATATAGTTCTGTCTGTTTTGATTCATAAATACCGAATATAAAAATGAATTATATTTCTCACATACTTTATTGATTAAAAATCTTACATAAACTCAGTGTAGAAAATAACAGAACTGTTGAGTTGGTACGGTATGCGTGCCTTTCATTAAATTTATTCATTAAAAGTTTTTCATCTTTTCCGTTCACGTTCAAAAGACACATTGGATTTAGAGTTTCGGCATTGTAAAATTGATTAACGTTCCTCTAATGATCAGTGAACCTGAGGGCAGCGTGTGTAAATTCATCACAGAAATGAGGCATCTGTAACACCCTGGTTTACGTTTGAGGTATATGTATTTATACTCTCATTATCTCATGTTATTGCCTAGCAACAAGAGAGCTATCGCAGTCTCTGTTTAACGGTCGGCACTGCACAAAGTGAATCACAGTGTTGACCATATCATCATTGAAACACATTTTTATATATTTTTATAGATTTATATATTTATATATGATTGCAGACTTTATAAATCTGGGCATAGTTTGAGACATCGTCGAAATTTGTTTGTCATGAGAAATATCTGAGACGCTGATGTTTCCATATCCTCTCCATTTAATCTCACTGATGTCTACAGTATAAAAACGAGATGTCATAAGTGATTTTTCCTTCTTATGCGCAAACTTGCAGCATTCCATTTCACACACAGTCTGTGTTTTAAAAGGTCCGTCACTCTGCTAGTATTCAAGAACGCCAGCTTTGGACTGAATACACCTTCATTCATTCGTTCATTTAGAGCTCTCATCTGCCAAGACCCCAAGCGTCAGACAGCTCCGTCTGTGTCATTAGTATGCCGCACTGCATGCTGGGACACATGATGGCCAGTGATTCTAATAGCAGCCTGTCCAAGTTTCGAGGCAGCCATAGCTACGGCCCCTCACAGCACACGCGCTCGCTGAATTATCCTACATAACACATTTAACATAACAGCACAGCGACCGCACTTGAGCAAACACAACCTGTCTGTCGTCTTTTTCTCTTAATCACTTATGTTTGCTGTATCTCTGGCTCTCTCTCTCTCTCTCTCTCTCACTCACTTTCTCCGCTGTGGGAAGAGCACTTTTTTTCCATGGCCTGACCCCTGATGCAGCGTGACGGCACGTCAAGGGAAACGATTTCAATGAACACTTTGATAAGCAATCTAGAGCTAATAGCTCAGAAAACTGAATTAATTGCATCGCACAATGACATTAAGGTGTTGATGGCCTTCGTTCTCCCGAGCCGCCGCGGCCACATGCTAATCTACACTCTGGGGTTTTTCTTTCCTGCTGCCGTCGCTTTAAGAAGAAACCACAGGGAGATTTCCCATCCAAACTCATGACCCGTGCCTGACACTAAACGTTTTGTCCTGGTCTCCAGCCGGATTCTGTATATGACCGTCAGCCTCCTGTGTGTGAGATGAGCAGATGGGCAGAATGAGTATCCATATACATCAACCGGCCGTTTGCTGGATCAGAACTACATGTATGATGCATGAACCATG
Source organism: Triplophysa bombifrons (assembly GCA_029783895.1). Taxonomy (NCBI): domain Eukaryota; kingdom Metazoa; phylum Chordata; class Actinopteri; order Cypriniformes; family Nemacheilidae; genus Triplophysa; species Triplophysa bombifrons. Next base: position 20,542,315 of record CM056468.1, read on the forward strand.
CTGTCAGTTTTTTTTTTACTGTGCATGGTAAACAAAAATATGTTCTGAAGAATGTCAGTTTTTTCTTTGGGTAAAAACACACTGACCACGGGCTGTCAAGCTCCAAAAAGGACAACGTCCTTCAAAACATCTTCTGCGTTTAAATGGATGAAAGTAAGCCATACATCACCGGAATGACATAAAGGTGAACAAGTAATGATGTTTTATTTTTGGCAGAAATGTTCTTTCTTCATTAAATCTGGCTTTTCGAATGCAAAATGTGTTTAGGATTTCTATAAACACATTATCTATATGCATTTAAAAGATATAAGCATGCAAAACAGGGCTCTAGACTGCGACCAAATGGTGGCATTTTGCGACTGCTTTTCCTGTGCGACTGCCAAACTGATCGATTCATTATTTTTGCTTATTATAAATTTAATGCACAGAAATGTATCTTTGTGCAAGCGCGTATGCAGATCCTGATTTTCGCCACCCCTCCTTCAACCATTCGCTTATAAATCAGTGCCCCCGCCCCCAAAAATGAATGCGCGGGTGTAAAAGGCGCATTTAACGATGAAGCGAAAGGACAGACAGAGCAGACGAGTGAAGCGCTCAGTCTTGCAACTGAAATAAATATGTATAGTGCGCTAGCTCTTAAAGGGGCAGCAGCATAATAAAGATCTCTGTTCATAAAGTTCATCAAACACCTAAGGACGGGTCCAAAAACACTGATATTAAAGGAATCGTGTTCTCTTATATGAGTTGTTCACAACAAACAAAGGAGCATAGTCATTGTGTTGTTTAAGGTGTGCTTTAAATGTGGTAAAGTGTTAAAAAAATGAAACAATAAAAATCATTAAATCATAAGCAATGATTTGTATTAATTTATAATTGATTTATTAATGTATTAAGCACGTTGGGTTGTAGTTTAAGTGTTTTTTTTCTTTCCTCACCCCTCTCAAATCTTAATCTAGAGCCCCGATTCAAAACTTTCGGTTGCTTGCACCAAAACTGATCAACGGAACGGGAGTTTCACAAACATTTGTGACATTTAAATACGTTCATGATGTAAATGAAAAAGTCCTCATTTCCCAAAGCCCCAGAGAGATGCTGCCATCTATAAACACATCTGTCAGAGGAACGTGAAGGCTGCTTTCATATTTGTTTTGTTTCATTTATCACTAAAGTTCTTTCTATTAATATCTTTCCAACTAATCAGGCAGATGCGTCTTTTTATTTCTTAAGCAGATCAAGTCAAAGATATTTCATTATAGGAGAAATCCCAGCAGAATACCCAGAGATGACACACACACATCTGAAAGCTTATTTGAGAACTGTTTGGGTTTGTTTGTCTGACGTTCATCACTGTTTCTCCAGATCTGGTTATTAAGTTCATTAGCCATCACAAAGTCTGCGTTTAGATATTTTCGTCGTGTTGTTCTTTTACCGTATTATTGTTTTTATTTTTGTGGCTCTGTGATGAATTTTCCTGATGTGATACTATATGAAGGCCGAGGAAAAACACATCAATTGATCATATGTATTGTTTGTTTTTCGTGTCCCTCAGTAAATTGATTCCAGCGTCATATTTTGGTCTGTCTGCTTTTGTCAATATCTATCTGATGCAGCGCAAAGGCATCCATTTAAAGTTTTTTGGCTGGAAGTATGAAGTTCTTGTAGCTGTTTTTGGCAGCCAAGTGAAGAATGTTCTTTAGATAATCTACTGTGAGGCCAACTTTTCAAACTTATAGTTTTTGCCCGGGTGGAAATAAAAACTTCTATAGACTTGCATTAAGGTTATAGCACAGAAACAAAAATAAAATAAAGACTCGTGTGGGCTATTTTGACTCAAGTAGCAGCCAGCAAGCAAATACAAAGAACCTTGCAACGTTCTAAAATTCACCACGAATATATCATGGGTTGAGTTTTTCACATGCAAGCATCACTCTGTTTCTGAGGAAAATCTAAAAATATTGTTCCAGTTCCCCTCTGGCAAAAGCTGCTGCCTCTGCACAGGCACAACAGTACTTGCACAACAAGGCTAAATAAAAATAAAAAAAATAAGCTTAATAAGGTAAATGGTAGATTTAAGATTATAATTAACAATCTAATAGCATTTGAAATGTTGTAGGAAAATCAAAGTTGCCACGTCCTTTATCCAGCTCTATCCTCTTAGCTCTTGTCAGGTCACCGCTTCCCATTCTCAGCTCTGCCATCAGGTCTGGGCATGAACTGCCTCCTGCGGTAACCTTGGAACAAAGAGACAAGACTGGCTGAGAGTAGAGTACTGTTCTGCACTCTTTGATGCAACAAGTACATCATTTGTTGTTGGATGTGTTCCTGGTTCCGGTTGATCTAAATAATGCAGCCTAAATCCTCTGAGGATTAATATTATGGAAGTGTAGTGTATGCAAGATTAAAAAGATGCGTCTTTAGTCTAGACTTAAACTGACAGAGTGTGTCTGCCTCCCGGACATTGCAGGGAAGAATATTCCACAGTTTAGGCGCTAGATAAGAAAAGGATCTACCACCTGCACTTGATTTTGAAATTCTAGGTATTACCAACTGACAGGACGCCTGAGAGCGTAATGCACGTGGAGGTCTGTAATACAATAGAAGTTCATTTAAATACTGCGGCGCTAGACCATGCAGGGCTTTATAGGTAATAAGCAAGATCTTAAAGTTAATGCGATGTTTTATAGGTAACCAGTGCAAGGTTGAAAGAACCGGGGTTATATGCTGATACTTTTTAGTACGTGTAAGAACTCGAGCTGCCGCGTTTTGAACCAGTTGCAGTTTTTGTAATAGGCCTGCAGGGCAACCACCTAGAAGTGCATTACAGTAATCTAGTCTTGATGTCATGAATGCATGAATTATTTTCTCTGCATCTGACATCGACAGCATATGACGTAGTTTAGATATATTCTTAAAATGGAAAAATGCAATTTTTCAGGTGTTGGCGACATGGCTTTCAAATGACAGAGTACTATCGAATACAATGCCAAGATTCTTAGCTGACAACGAGGATTTTATGGAGCATCCGTCAATCGTTAAGCAGTATTCTTGGTTGTTACGTATAGCGGTTTTCGGTCCTGTAAGTAACACTTCTGTTTTGTCCGAGTTTAATAGTAAAAAATTGTTACTCATCCAGTTTTTTAAGTCAACTATGCAATCCTTTATTCGATCGAACTGCTGGGTTTCGTGAGGCTTCGAGGAAATATAAAGTTGAGTATCATCAGCATAACAGTGAAAGCTAATTCCGTGTCGCTTTATTATATCTCCTAGAGGTAGCATGTATAATGCGAAGAGCAGAGGCCCCAAGACTGAACCCTGTGGTACACCGTACTGGACTTACGATTTGCGGGACACCTCATTGTTTATTGCTACAAATTGAAAACGGTCGGATAATAAGACTTGAACCATTTCAATCCTATTCCGTTGATGCCGACGTAATTTTCGAGTCTATGTAGAAGTATGCTATGGTCAATAGTGTCAAATGCAGCACTAAGGTCTAGCAGCACCAATAACGAAATACAGCCACGGTCAGACGCTAAGAGCAGATCATTTGTAACTCTAATCAAAGCAGTCTCTGTACTGTGACATGCTCGAAATCCAGACTGGAATTCTTCATTAATATCATTCCTTTGGAGGAAGGAGCATAATTGAGTTGAAACTACTTTTTCCAGAATTTTAGATATAAAAGGTAAATTCGATATAGGCCTGTAATTCCCTAGTTCTTTAGGGTCGAGTTTAGGTTTTTTGACAAGGGGCCTTATAACAGCCACCTTAAATGCTTTAGGCACATGTCCTAGTGTCAGAGATGAGTTAATAATACTAAGAAGAGGATCTATAATTTCTGGGAGCATTTCTTTCAGTAGTTTTGTAGGTATAGGGTCTAGCATGCATGTTGTTGATTTAGATGATCTAATGATTTTAGACAGTTCATCGTGATCTATGGTAGAAAATAATTGCAATTTCTCCTTAGGGGTGCTGTAGTTAGTTTGTTCAGCGGGTTTCACTTCTGGTTGCATTGTTATAATTTTTTCTCTTATATCTTGGATTTTACTAGTGAAGTAGTTCATAAATTCTTCACTGTTATGCTGATAATCAGAATCTGACGTCGCTGACGACTTATTTTTTGTTAATTTAGCCACGGTGTTAAATAAAAACCTAGGGTTGTGATGGTTTTCCTCTATTAGTGATGGAGGGATGGAGACCATCTCGTTTCAACAGGTCAGGTCTGCCCTCAAAACTCTTCCAGTTATTTATAAAATCTATATTATTCTGCAGGCACCACTCAGACAACCAGCCATTTAGTGATGATAATCTGCTATAAATCTCATCACCACGGTAAGCAGTGAGGGGGCCAGAGAATATTACAGTGTCTGACATCGTTTTTGCGAGCTCACACACCTCTTTAATATTATCTTTAGTGATCTCCGATTGACGGAGTCTAACATCATTTGTGCCGACGTGAATAACAATCTTACTGAATTTACGATTAGCCTTAGCCAGCACATTTAAATTTGACTTGATGTCAGGCGCTCTGGCTCCCGGTAAACATGTGACTATGGTGGCTGGTGTCTCTATGTTAACGTTCCGGACAATAGAATCACCGATCACTAGGGCACTTTCAGCAGGTTTCTCAGTCGGCGTGTCACTGAGCGGGGCGAACCTGTTCGAGACTTTAATCGGAACGGTTGGGTGATGTTTTGTCCTAAGACTATGCCGTCTCACCGTCACAAAGTTTCCCAGCTGCAGGGGATTTTCAACCGGAACCGAGCCGTGTGCGCTAAGATTGCTCGCATCCAAAATGTTTTCTACGGTCCCTACACTCTTACTATCCTCAAATAAAGATTGGATGCGAGACTCTAATTCTAAGATCTTCTCCGTCAGCCTAACTACTTCCCTGCATTTATCACATGTAAAACCCTCGCCGCTGACAGAGAAGGCTAAGCTAAACATATGACATGAGGTGCAAGTAACAACAATAGGAATAGAAGCCATGACTCACCGGGTATGAAGTGCAATCCTAATTTACCAAGGTTGCTTGATGAGTCTTAGTATATACGCTTAAAAAGAGAAACAGTTAGCACACAAGACAAATAGGGGGAGATGATATTCCACAGTAAACAGAAGGCAAGCTAACACGCTAATATGCTAGCGGCGTTACGTTTCAATTAATATGTTTAGAATATAAAGTTATAAATAATTCGGCAACGACAGTGATAGGTAACGACAGTAAAATACACTAGTATTAAGACCAAGAACAAATGTGAGGTGAAGCAAGTGTCAGAGGATACAAACTAGCTGCCGTCAGCGAGGCAAACAGGAACCGGGCCAATTTAAATGGCCAATTTAATTCCAGAAATAATCAAAATAGTACACTCACAAGTATACTAAAACAGTACAAGTACCCAGGGTTTGCCTCGAAGGAGGGAGCTGGGGCGGTCCAGGACCCCTCATCAGCATCAAGGGACACCTCATAAAATCTGAAATATTGAACTTGGGTGGTCACCTGGTTTTTCATAAAAAAACGCAAATTAAAATGAGATTTTTAGCTGTTAATATCCATGCATGCTCATGTTCAACGAAGACAAAATAGAAGACAGAGACACTTGCAGCGTGTGGATCCTCTCATACTGAAAGTGTTTATCTTAAAACTCAATAGTTACTATAATTTTGATAAGCAAGTCTTTATGTACTAAATTATCTAACACCGTCAAAACAGATGCGACAAGGTACTGAGCCACTAAAGGACTTACAGGTGGTGGAAAAATAGGAAGGCCTAGGCTAAGGGAGCAAAATTATTTTACATATTTTGCTCTCCCCAAGCACATTGCGTTGCAACACTTGCGTTTCCCTAAGAATTGTTTATCCAAACTATCATACATCAAAATATATTTTGTTTCTGGAAGCATTAAACTCGACTCCTGTAGTTTGTAATGGATAATGATGTGATCTTGTTAACTCATCTTGCTGTACAATATATCAGGCTTCCTTATTTGTTTTGAATAATAACTTAATGTACTTAATGTATTTTTAGGCGTGACCATCAAGTTGATGGGTGATTATTTCTTTCAATGCATAACCCAAACCTAAAGTACTACATAAAACATTTTATGTAGCATTTCCATTCTGACAGACCAAATAACGTGACTTGCATTGTGATAGTGAACAATATGCATCCCCAGTCTTTAGCATTCATACAGTTCTGAGAACGTGTACAGTAAAAGCTCGGTATTGTAAGGTAAGTGAAGGAGTTTCTAAAGAGCAGTCTTGTGCATCACCTGCACTTAAGTTTTTAACACAAAACTCTGGCAGGAGCCCGGGCGCGAGCCGCTATGAGTCACATCTCTAAAAGCTCCGATTGCAGCGGCCAAAAGCACCAGCTCCCAATATTTCTGATTAAACAGGGAGGACAACAGGCCTGCGGAGCCAAAAAGCCTTTTATTTTTAAAATATTCATCAGTCCCAAACAGCTTTAATCCTGTTTTCAAAGCAGCAGGAGCGCAAGGGTGTCGGTGAACGAGCAAACAGTCAAACACAGCTTCGGTGAAAATGCGATCAGATTGATCAGACGTACAAAAATCGCAATATATCAAGACAAAGAAATACAAGGCACACAACAGAGGAACGCCATTAGTCCATTCTCCGACAAAACAAAATGGCATCATTTATTTAAAGTAATTATGTCTATTTATCTCTGATATGTGGAATACATTATTAACTGAATAACATATTTCCCATATTTCATTTACAAGTTACTGTCAAAGCAATTAACAAAGACAGCAAATTTCATCCGTATTTTCTCATGCAGAAGAACATTTACATGGTCCATACGTCCACTAGCATTTAATTTCGATTTAATTATAAATAACATCCATGATTCTGGGAATAGCACACATGCTCTATAACGGAAGAAATGTTTGAGGCTAACCGAGAAAAACTGAGACATTACATTTATGCATTTGGCAGGCGCTTTTATCCAAAGTGACTTACATAGCATTTTATCATACATTTGTATTTGAATATGTGCAATCCCTGGGATTAAAACCATGACCTTGGTGTTGCAGGCGCCATCCTCTAACCACTGAGCTACAGGAAAGCTGTAATTAAATGTACGATTCGAAACACTAAAAGCACAGCATGTGTGTTCTGCACCTTTCTCCCTTAGCACGTGTTTGACAGTGAACACTATGAGATGAACACTGGCTCGGGTTGGGAGGGCTGTTAAACTTTAATCCCATTTACATTTATGGAAAACGGATTTCTTAGCTGCATGCCGGATGATGGTTCGGGCGGTCCATTAAAGACCGAAATAGGATTGACAATGCCATACAAATGAGGTTTGTAACCAGCAAAGGTCGATGGCTATAATGCCTTTCTGAGGAAACCACAGTTGTTCCAAAAGGACGACAAAATTCTGCTACATTTGCATTAAAGCATCCTCCAGGATTACAAATCCACACCTATGCCGACACAAATGCAAATGAATATGCTAAAGCTTATTTGTTAAATAGTCTGAAGGCTGGAGTAATTGAGGCACGTAACATAGAAAAACCTGGTATTATCAAGAGACCAGACGTTTAAGATGCTACTTCAAGTCTAGAACGTCTTCTCCCATCACAACCCTAAATATGCAAAAAGTGGCAATTTGTTCAGCACCAGAGCCCATGAGCTCATTTAAATGCTGAAAAGAGAATATTAGAACTTTATTTTTATATAATTAATAAGATAAAGTGAGATCTCCTGCTAAAACAAATGTGCATCTGTTTATTCATTCGGGGTGTACAGTGCACACAAAAACTATTCGGACATTTAAAGCACATTTATTATTTATAAGAAAGAACAAGCATGGTTTTTCAAGCATAACTAAATGACATTTCATGCAGTGTGTAATGTTGTGTGTGTGAAAGTAAGCAGTCTGAGAAATTGCAAAGCTGAAAGTGAACGAATAACAAAGTTATTGGCTTGAGGAAAAAAAGGAGTCGACTCTGAATCACGCAATCGAGTCGCCTGTCGTTCTAATTTCAGTACAGGGGCAGATTTGCGTCACTCGGCGTGATGGTAAAGAGTTCAGAATCTGACATATTCCCTCTAAAGTGCTCTGATGCTTACATTTAAAGTTTTTTCATTTGAATGGCAAAGAGGATTTATTCATTGCAATTAAAGTGAAATTACTGAACCTTAACATAGGAAACGCTCATTTTAGAAGAAGTTTTCAAACGGAACTCTTCCTTTTTTATTAGTTAAATACTATTATGTTTACCTTCATTTGAAAGAGTAAATCAATTGCTTTCTGTTTCTCCAGACATAAATGAGATAAAACAGAGAAACAACAAGAGCAAACCTTTTCTTAAATGTCCTGCATGTCAGATATTTCTCCTGAGAAAAAGAGTCGTAAATCTCGTAAATGTCTCTGTCATCAGATGACATGTCAACAATGTTTCAAACCGAGCTCAGATTCGTCAAGTCGGCACTTAAAAAATCTATATTTTTGAGTAATTCTATATGAACGCAATCAGTTCCTATCAAATTTTCCCAAATCCAGAGGATTTGACCGCTACAGTTTACATTTATTTTACACCTCCACACTATTCATGAGTTTCAACATTTACACTCTCATTTGCTTCTGTTTTCATTAATCCAAAATTGATACCTAAACGCAACGCAACTGAGAACTCCATCAAATCTGCTAAACTACGAAAGAGATAAAAACATCCTGTGGGTTTTTAGTTTGTTTACATAAATGCATCTCTCTTTGATATTTGATGTTCAACATCATTCGTTCATCATTCTGTCATAATACTATTTAGCACAACCCTTCATAATATAGCTCAATACAGGTTTGGCATGACAGGCTGTTTTTTTTTACACTGTCTAAATAGTCTACCTCCCATTTCCTAAAATGAATTTCACGAGTGTATCTCTCCGTCATTGCGGCTGGGAGGCCGCGTCCGTATTTAATCTGACAAGCTTTCGTTGTAAATTGATCTGTCTTCTGTTGGGTAATGCGGCACAATCCAATTGCAGGCGGATGGAACATGCAGCATGTCTCTGGACAATGAGTCTCAACTCTCCGATGTTTGCATGGTAATAGCGTCCGTCTGTGGGTTTAAAGCAATCACTTAAGAGCCTCTACAGATGGCGAATGCGCAGCCAATCAATCGCGCCAGATTGCGATTCGGTCGTCTTTGCTATTAAAAGGTGCCTCCATCTATCTAAATGCCTCATAGGAACTTCCGGTGATGTAATTGAAGGCATTAAAATGCGTCATTGACACTAGTGTTAAATCAGGACCTGTTCAGATTAGGCCTGCCGCCATTAAGTATGTTGCGCATTAGGATATGGCACACCGATAATTGCTCTAGGCTTTTATCGCGCTTGCGTTTGTCATTAGCGTTCTCCGATCAAATCTATTACCATTCCGAGCGACATTTATTTGTTCCCTTATTAAACAAAGAAGCTATGTGGTCCATTTACGTTCGCTACAAACCTACCTGCTTATCTCCTGCATTATTGCTCTGGGGTCGGGTTCCTTTATAACAGTCAGGAGCTAATATTACTTCATTAGCACATAATTATATACAATTCAAAGCAATAGAGAGGCAGAGGCTGGGACGGCACAAGCCCAACTCACGGTATCAGCAAAATGGCTGTAATGCAATAAGTGGTCTTCACTTAATGGAGTCAAGCCCTCCATTTAAGAGAATAAGAGCAGTATGTAAGCGCTCTCTCTCTCTCGAGCCCCAGACTGCATATAAATCAGATCTACTGAGAGTCCGGCCAACCACGGCTAGATGTATAGATGCTGCTTAGGAAGAGCAGTGTGTGTGTTACACTGTCTGGTAAACCTTAAAGTGATAGTTCAACCAAAAATGAAAATTCCGTCATCATTCACTCACCCTCGGGTTATTCCAAACCTGTATTGATGTCTTTGTTCGGCTGAACACAAACAGATCTCATCCCCCATTTACTGGCATAGTAGGCAAATGGGGGATGAGAACTGTTTGGTTACGGAAATTCTTCCAAATATGTTCCTTTATGTTTAGCAGAACAAAGAAAAGTATACAGGTTCGAAACAATCTGAGGGTGAGAAAATGATGACAGGATTTAAATTTCTGGGTGAACTGTCCCTTTAAATGTGAAATTTCCCTAAGTTTGGCCTGCTTTCTATGATTTCCCAGCATGCACCTGCACGCACGTTCTGTACACTGACATGCAAGACACCAAGTGAACAAGTGAACATTAACCCTTCCAACTTTTTATATATTCTTTCATCAAAATATAACTGTGACAATACTTATTTTTTTCTGATGATGTCATCCAGCCCCTCCCTCCAGCCACCTTTAATTTACAATTTGGTAAAACGTTGTTGTTTGATACAACAAACAACAACGTTTTTATATTTTATATTATTGTAAAGCCCCTGTATGGAAAACACATTGCGGTACAAACAGACAATCTTTTTAAGTTAAATCAAATTGGCTTTTCAAATCATTTGAGTGTATCAAATCAAACTGACTTCAAGTTGTAATATGTTAAACTTAAAAACATGTAGTTGTATATCATAAAACTTCCTTTCATAAGTCAATATGAAATAATTTAAATGACTTAAAAAGCCAATTTGATTTTACCTAAAAAGTCTTTTGAACTAAAGTCTTTAGGTATAATTTTTAAAAGCATAGACAGACATTTTATAAAGTAAGAATAATATAATATTAATAATAATAATACCGAAATAAAGAAAGAATATATCACCTTTTAAAGAGAAATGTGCATCTTACATAATAGAGATATCAATTCTGTAGAGAACTGCTTTAATGTTTTTTTTTTGTAATAAAATTGGCATTTCAGATAAAAGCATTAATGCCTCAATGTAAATGTCATTTTTTATTACAATGTTAACGTAGCAAAATCCCTATTGATCAAAATCCCCAAATTCTGTTTGTACATGTAAAATAGTTCAATCTTACCCTAATAATAAACTCTAAATGATATTATCACATTTTGCTTTCCAGAGGTACCAATTACTAACAAATTGCACTCAGTGACATTCATCTTTTGTGAGAAATGATGGAAAGAAAAAAACAATTTAATGTGATGTTAATAGCCTTTTCTCTTCTGTCATGTGAATTATCATTAGCATTCCATACTATCACCTACCTGCCAGACATGTTATTTGCAAACCGCGGTCATGTTGGCGCTGTTATAAAGCTGAGCCGGAGGCCGACTCGGCAATCTCAGTCCATTTGCTGTGTGTTAAACTTTTGATTGGCCCATTGCTGAAAATAGAGAAGGTATTTATAGGGCTGATTTCAGAGCTCATGGGCCTCTTATGAGAAGAGGGAAGTTATTTGTAGACCACTGGATATTCACTTCACACACTTTAGGTACGTTTTATCCACGCGCGGTGCTTTCTTTAGGAGACAACAGCAAAGTGCGTTTATAATGGCACGCTAATGCACGTATTAGGGCTGTGACCAGATCCAGTGAATGATTCAACAGATTGTGTTTGTATCAATGGACCTCTCAAGAAAACTGCTTTCATCCATGTTAAAGTCAAGTGAGCTTCAGACAAAGTGGATATTTATCGATTGCAACGCTCGGTTTTTTAAAAACACACAGAACGGTATTTTTAAGGTTTTTAATGCAGCCCTTATTGTCACGGTTCTGCCTATCTTGTTTGGCTTATTCTTGTCACCTGTCCCTATCAATTATCCTTTGTCTGTTTTCCCTATGAATACCTCTCATGTTTCATTGTCTTGTGCTGGTTCATTGTACGTGTACGTCTTACCTTGTTGTAGCTGTCGACCTTGTCCCTTGTTCCAGTAGCTCTATGCTAAACCGTTTTTCCTGTTTCTTGTTACCTTGTTCCTGTTCGTGTTCCCCAGTGTTAGTAAGTTTAGTCATTGTTGTTCAAGTGTTTTTGATTTCTTAGTTTAGTTAGTCAGTGTTCTTGTTAAAGTATTGTTTATCCTGTCCTGTTTTCCCCACTGAGGGTTTTTGTTTTGTTCCTGTTTATATTTATTAAAATTCCTGTTACCCCTACCATCTTGTCTGTGTCTGCCTGCACTTGGGTTCTCCTGCCTTGTCTCCCCGTGAGATCCATGACACTTATATTTTGACACATTTTGTTTGTAAGATCTGTTTTGAGGGTGTAAAATCGAAATCGAATGAGAACACATCTGAGCTTAACTCTGTCTACAAGTGCCATTGATCAACATGCATGGGCGTCGGAAGCATTGTATGCGGGTGGGACACTTTTTAAGACCAATGATATTGTACCCACTCACATTTAGCACAGAGCGCCGTCAGTCAAATCCATTCCACTTTAGAAGTGCTTGATAAATTAAACTCCATTTCGCGTTTGCTACAGCCGTGACTTCCACGTTTCCTCAAATCCGTTCCGCCTCGATTCCGCATTTTAGCTACAGCCTGACTTCTACGCTGCGGTTTCCTTAAATCCATGTCACCTGACTCATTCAGAGTCCGCATGTATCAAAGTTAAACTCCATTTCGTTTCGACACAGCAAAGTAAACAAAGTACTGTTGTATATTATTCAATAATAATTGATGTTGGGCAAGTTATTCTGAAAAGTAATGAATTACTAGTTGCTAATTACACATTCAACAGTGTAATTAGATTACTGCACAAATTGCTCTCTCCAAAAAGTATCTAATTACCTTTTACTAATTACTTTCTATATCAACTTGGATTAGTTAAGTGATACAAGGATGGACAAATAAATATATAAAACTACATAAAGTAGTATTATTAACTGACCAAAGTATTGCAAATGTGAGAACTATATATTATAGCGCAGATTTTAAACTTAGACTTTGAAATTTGATGGCAATTCCTTTATTGCACAAATATATATTAATCAGAGTATTTAGTTTAATTACATCAGAAGTAACTAAAAAAACACAGAGTAATCCCTTACGTTACTTTTTTAATGGAAAAGTAATTAAATCACAGTAACTAATTACTTAGTAACTAGTTACACCCAACTCTGATGATGATAGAGTGTAAATGATTGAATTAATAAAAAAAGAGTAATTGAATGCTAACTAACTGGGACAGAAGACCTCCCCACTACCTCTAACCTTTCCATACACTTGATTATTAATCACCGGTTTAGATGAAAATAAATACCTGTGTGGTCTAAAATGTGATGTGAGAAGAGGGAGATTGGCAGAAGTGGATTTCGATCCTGCGTCAGAACTACTAGTCACCCGTTTTTTTCAGCACAACCCTGAATCTGGTGGTAAACTTCCGTTGTTTTTACTCAAGGTTTTTCTGGGGGAGGACCCACCATCGATTCTTGTGATTCCGATGTCCATGAACAGATGCCTACATTAGAAAACATTAAAGCAAGTTTTCTCAGATTTGCCGTGAATGATGGAGCATTACATTCTCAAAACCTTGCGTTCTTCTGCAACATCCTGGCAACATACCACACTCATAAAAATTTCTCTGACGCATCATAAAGTGTGTGGGCGCCCTTGGACCCAAAGAATATCTCCATCTGAGGAATGACGCTAACCCTCTCTCTCTCTCTATCTCTCTTACAGGCCCCTCCACAGATGGGCACACTGACGTACTACAGATACGAGCAGCCCATTGTGGACTACTGCCAGGCTCACCAGTCCCTGCACATGAACAGGGGGTTCGAGCCCTCGTCCCAGGCCCTCGAAGGGCTGGGGGCACGAGAAAGATGCAGCGTCCCGTCAGCCGGCCTTCTTCCTTCCGTGCCTGCAGCCCCGCTCCCGGACATGCGTCCCCTACCGCAGTGAGCCGCACGCAGACTCTTCTCTACGAATGTTTCCCCAGAGGGCGTACGGCCAACCCAACGTGAACCTAAACCAGCTGAGAACAGAGATAAATGGGGCAGTGTGACTCATGTGAACTCCCGGTGGTATTCTGAGGAGAGAATGGACTGAGGCTTGCTGTCATGAACTGGGTTAAAACGCACTTGAGTATTGTGAAAAATCTTTTTGGTCAAATATAACGGGATGTTCTTTACAAAATATGTTTGCTGATTTTCATCCCTGTATGTTTTGGGCTTTTGTGGCATCGTCCTATAAATGTTTGTGAGCCAAAACGTCTGAAATAATAAATTAACATCAAGACCTTTATTGACTTGACAAATAGCGAGACGTATACACGATGTTCTTAAACGAAAAATGGTGTCCTTTCGATTGAATTGAGAAGCAGAGAAAGAAGGGATTTCTGAGCAGATTCAAGTGCGTCCGAGCATAAAATCTCTTTTTCATCTCATTCTCTGATAAGGGCTTTCAAAAGCACCCTTCGGCCCATGAGCGTAGAATTGCTTGATATAAAATTTGCCAAATTGAATTCCACAAGGTGAGGTGGTGATTTGAATTGTAAATGATCATCTAAACCTCACGTCGACCTTCATATTGTGTATCCTAAAAATGAGTTTTGATCATATTTGACCAGGACTGTAAGGATATATTTTAAGAACTTGATCTGCAATTTGTTTTTAAAAATCACTGACAACGGCTTCTTCATTTATCAGCGACACAGACCATGAGCAACATCTATTCATTTTTGTTTTTCATTTTTGTGTTTATTTTCTTTATGATCTATAAATGCCTGGGTCATTTCTGTTATACAGCCCTTAATGAACTCATTTATAAGTCTAAAGGAGTATAAACTTTCGCAAATATGTCCCTTTCAACCCAAAAATAATTCTTGACAAAATGGCAGAAGAAAAAAACAGTACCATTGCTGATACTTAATATTGTGACGATTTCTGTCTTTTCATCAATCAGGATTGAATATTTTGTGGTGTAAAGCAACTTGAAGTATACCACAAAGAAAACACATCACAGTTCAACAAATCTCTTATCTATTATAAATATTTAGTAAGGTGGTGTACCTGGCAGTACAATTGCTTTGGAACCTGATGATCCAAATATGGTAAGAGGTGTTACATTTCCTTCACATGCTTGCAGTATTTGACCAGTCACTACGCACTGGTTAACTAGCCAATCACAGCACACCTTGCTTTTCAGAGCCATGAGCTTTTAAAAAATCTCTGTGTTTCAGAGAGGCGGAGCAAAGAGGAGATACAAACATGCACGATATGTGGATATGTGACCCCTTTGATGACGATTTATTAAACAAACATAAGACATTAGATTAAACATTTATGGCAAACCTATAAATTGACCAATAATACGTTTATACTGTATTTAGAAGTACTTGATGTACTGCATAAGAGAAATGACCCATCTGTGTTTTTCAAGAATGGATATGTGTAGTGATGTACTACATTAGTACCATAACTGTTACCCGTGCTGAACAGCCACATCGCTCTTCCTCTTCGACACCATCATCATCACAGTTCCATAGAACATCTACTGGACGTCCCGCTTTATTTCAGAGAGACCCCGGTGACCAATGGACAACTGACATTCCAGCTGGAACTGTCCAAATAAAAACGGAAGACTCAGAGACACTGTACAGCGAACCGCTTCCTCGACAGGACTCGTCTTGTACATATCGTGTAAATTAAACGAAAGATGTCTTTGCTTCTACAGATACACAGCCTACAGTAGAAGAGGAGCCTTATCTTTAATCCAGGAGGAAGCGTACGCTCGGATGCGTCTGCGCCCGCGCGCGCATATGTGTGTGCGTTAAACCGAGAGAGAGAATTTAAGATAAATGAAAGACGGCTGCGTTAGAATATTAGCCTGCTGTTTGAAAATAGAACATTTGTTTGGGAAAATTCCGTCTTTTTACTTTCCTTTGCGATTTTAAATAATTGCAACATATGTTTGATGCATCTGTCTGCTGGGACGCCAGCGCGCCGATTATGAGTACAGTGATTTTCCAACCAAATGTTTTTATACAAGTATTTATGTGAAAAAAAGATAACTAGTATATACTTTTTTGTTTTACGTTCTCCTGACCCCCTCAATGCAATACTTGCATCAACACGGCAGAACGTCCGATTTCTGTTCCGATGCAAAGATTGTGATTATTTTAAGCGTTTGACTGTGTTTTCCTGTATCCTAGCAATGAGGCTGAAATATTTCATTTTGTCTATTATAAAGCGTAACATTTCTTTCTTATGTCTGCAAGTGTCTCAGTTTGTCTGTTTCAATACGCTGACATCTCGCGTACCAGATTTAAAGAGCACATAGCATTAAATCATGGAAATAGTATTTCATTCAGTGCGTAATGTTGCCACGTTTGAAAGTAAACAGTCTGCCAAGTTGTAAATGAGTCGTCCCTAGTCCGATTCGCGATCCGCCGCAGATTTACGTCACTACATATAGGCCCCGCCTATGAAAACGTCACTCTTCTCCCCCAAAACTCTGTAGCTCGTGAGCCTCATTCACAGTAGACCAAACACAGCAGACTAGACCATCTGACCAATCACATCTGACAAGGCTACCGGAAAAGAGAGGATTAGACGGATGATTCGCGGCACGAATCATTTGAGAGTCAGTCAAGTATGGTAAGAATAACTACCTATTATTACGAAGTGATAGTGTTTAACGCCTTCTATGTACATAAACAAAGTAGGACCTTAAAAACACCTAGTTATGTACTCTTTAAGAAAAGAGTATTTACATAATAAAACGCATATTGAGTTCTCATAAAAGCAATAGCGTGGGACTTAATACGCCTATAAACAGCCCCTTCTTCTCCACATTAGATTTTTGTTTTTTTAAGTTTCAATGTCATTCCACTAGGAATTGCAGAAAAACACAGATAGAGACAAATAGGTTTCATACAGAGTCCGGCTCAGAAGATGAACGCTCTTCCAACAGAAGTACACTGCAGTGAAGTTAAAAGCCAGCCGCATGTTGGTGATGAATGGTTATGTATTCCTCCACCTCCAATATGGCGTTTCATCCATTACATTTCATTATAGGGCGTACATCCATCACAAACCTCCGGCTCTGTAGCGCCGGTTTGATCACCTTCAATCACGGATACTCGCACTCACTTGATTTGACATTTCGGCTCTCACCCCGCGACTTAAAATTCTCAAATTCTCCGCCCATTAAGTTTTATTCCCACTGGGAAACGGTCGTCAATGGTGCAAAGCGACTCGGAGCAGAGGAGACGGGAGAGAAATGTGCCAGTGTTGTAAAGATGTTAAAGGCCTTTATACCGGCCTGCTAACAAATATCTGTCGCTCTATGCATCGGCCGTAATTGTGAAGAGAGAGAGAGAGAGACACACAGAGAGAGAGAGAGAGAGAGAAAGAGAGAGAGAGAGAGGGAGAGAGAGGTGGAGAGAAGTAGAGAGAGAGATAGAGAGGGAGAGAGAGATTGTGAGAGAGAGAGGGGGAGGGAGAGAGAGAGAGAGAGAGAGAGAGAGAGAGAGGGAGAGAGAGGGAGAGAGAGGTGGAGAGAAGTAGAGAGAGAGATAGAGAGGGAGAGAGAGATTGTGAGAGAGAGAGGGGGAGGGAGAGAGAGAGAGAGAGAGAGAGAGAGAGAGAGAGAGGACAAAAGTTCCTAACGCCGCGGAAATTGCTTTGTCAGCTCATTTCCAGTCACAGTTTAGTTGCTGTTTGGACAAACACGTCCGCCTGACATTTCACAGGCAGTAAACAGAGTTCAGAGTTCTGTCATGAACATCAAAACTGATCTCTCGTGCAGGAGGGGGTGGGGCTTATCTCATGAATATTAATTAGGTAATGCACTATTATAACTTATTTTAATTGAAAACATAGCCTAGTTAAATTCAATTATGGTTTTTAAAGATGAAGTGAAAAATATAGATATTCTTTTTTAACCTAAATTCAATCGAAACAAAATGCTGTTGGGGTCATGAACAGGGAAACATAGACAAAAGTAAGATGCAAAAAACGCTGGTCCAGAAAACACTTCCTGTTTAAGTTTTATACACTACACAATTGTTCGAACAGAATATAACCAACAGAACATTAATAACCGAATCATAATGATTAATTATATATGAAGAGTTTGCTTCTAAAATGAGCTTTTTTATTCAAAAATCAAGTTTTTTATTATGTTATTTATTGTATTTTGTTGTGTTAGTTAGCTGTATTTTTTAATAAAAATGTCTTAAATCAAAACAAACCAACTGCAGTTTGATTGATACGCGTTGGAAGGCACACTTTAAAAACAGAGTTATCTCATTTTGGAACCACAATCTTCATATGCAAGATGAAGAAAATAAAACCGGAAGTGCTGCTGGACCAGTGCTTAAATCTTGTGAAGTGGTCAACAGAGTACTCCCAGTTAAGACCATTTAGATCACCGGTAGTAGATACAGAAAACACTTTTGTTCATTCATAATTACAAATGAAGAGCTCTTTTCCAAAACGCTATAAATCCATCCTTTTTTTCAAAAAAATGTTGGTTTATTTCTATTTAAAAACAAACAAACAAGAGAACATGAAACATATGACATCGGGGACTCATACTATAAATTAGGATAAATAAATGCAAATGCATAAAATAAACAACAGCCAAATAAAATAAATAGTAACAAAGTAAATAGTAAAATAAAATAAATATTTTCAATTTCATGTTTCAATATTTTCCGCCACATACAACAAATAATTTAGAAATAACACATACAAATACCACTAACAAGCAAATTCTGATTGGTCAAGAGGACATATCGCATATTAGGCTAAAAACAGGTTCGGATCTTATAGCGTTTTGGAAAGAAACTGCATCTTGCAGTACATTTTAAACAAGGAAATATAGTGATTTTAGCAGTGAATAGGTTTAGTACACAACAAAATGGAATGACAAACTCATTTTTTTTGGCGTTTAATGCGTTTTGGAAAAGAGCTCTTCAAATACAAATGTCCATCATTAAAAGACAATTCTAACAGCGCATGGAGGTGCTGTTTTTTCTCATGACCTTCTTACACAGCGATCTGAAGAATCCAACATTATCGCTGACCAATTCAGTGTCCAAATGAACTTATGACACATTTAATTTGATAAACTGCCGCTGTGAATCCTGAGTTTAGACGAGCATTTATCATCCGTCTGGAACAGAAAGAAACTATTCCAGGTGCCAAGACAGAGAAAAAGAGGTCTGTGAGGGTTTGAGACCGACAAAGTGAAAATTTCACCAGCTTCCAAGACTAATGCTCTGTCACCATGAACTGTCATGTACTGCAGTGTACAGAGAAACTCGACATTATCAGTCACCTGTAGCATGGGAAGATAAAGATATTAAACTAGAGATGGTTTCATCTTAACATAAACAAACGGTTGTGCACATGCGCACTTTTGTGAACCCAAATGAACTTCCGGGACACATTCACAAACAAAAGAGTGCCTGTAGATTATTTCTGAAACTGAGAAGAACTCTAATCTTGTCTCTCCAATATTTTGAATTAAGAATGCGATACCGAGCTCAACCGCTAGATATCAATGTACTATACGGTTTCTTTAAATGCGACCAAACCAGAGGACCCATACAACGAATTGTTTGTTTAATAAAATCAACATATAACATTTTTCAACAAATCGACTATTTAATTATTATAAGCTAAAAAAATAAAACATCAAATTAATATTAACATCAATTAAATAACATAGAAATAGTGATATTATTGGTCACTAGCTAAACACAAACCGGAAGTTAACTGGGGGTTGGGCACGCATGCGTCTCTTGAAACAGTTTATAGCCAAGCTAACCCATTTCTATAATACAGACTACAAGCAACTTACAAAACACACACAACACACACAGAGAGAGGCCCAAAAATCCCTTCATTATTAATTCACCCTCATGTCTTTCCAAATCTGAATGACTTTCTTCCTTCAGCAAAACACAAAAGAAGATACTTTCAAAATGTTTATAACAAAACAACATTGAACCCGTTGACTTCCATTATAAGAACGCAAAACCTTGTGTATCTTATGGAGACGTAAAGTAAAGCACTTTGTTGTAAAGTTAAATTGTGACACAACACAAGTCAACTAATTTAAATTTTGTAATCAACGCTGTTCACAATAAGTTAATCACAGCGACCCAAACCATAATCTTGGTTATTTATTGAATTAATTGTAATTGCAGCCCTAGTGCGACAAATAAGAGAAGAAATGAACAAATAAGATAATGGCTGATGAGCTTTTGATTTTTTTGACCTTCTGCTGACATTTAAAGTTGTTTGGTTCCATAGAAACCTTCTACTGTGATTTTGAACAACATTAAATTACTCTATTTTCCAAAGCAAGAATAATGTCTCGAAGCATCAAAAGATCTGATTGTGTAAATAAACTTCATATTCTGCAATATGGATTGATTTCTTACCTGGAAAATGCACTTTTTAAGAGTTTTAAAATTAAAACTAAAGTTGAGAAATAAAGTCAGGACACAGGCCCAATGGAGAGGAAAAACTGCTGCTTTGTACCGATCGCATTAAAGTTCGACATTTATTTTAGAAATAGAAAGTTACTCTGCTAAAAGTCGTTTTCTCTTTACACACAAAACATCTTTGAGATATTTGAGATATAAGTGCTAAAAAATGGTTTTGAAGACTCCTCACGCAGTAAATTTCCCTGTGTCTACTTAAAAACAAAAACATACCAACATAATGTTATACCAATAAGAGTATTTTCATTTTTTGGTGAGCTATTTCTGCAACTATTAAAGCACGATCTAAACTTCCTTCATCCATAGGAGGTTCTGCTGTTCTCCTCACGTTCCAATTAAGCCTCTGGGTTTCTGTTCAGAGTCGGGAAATTTAATGGGGCTTCTTCACAAGATGCTATACCGACTTTCAGCTCCATTGACTACATTTGCCATAAACGCAAAAGGATCACTCGGCACAAGAACACTCTCTTCTGTTCCACAATCAGTAAAGGTAATTATATGAAAACTTCCTAAATTGGAAAGCTCAAATAATTTAAATGAAGACGAGGGACTTTTAAACGCACACTTGGGGAAGACAAGTCCCGTCTTGTAATTGAGAAGCGAAAGCTATTTGAGTCTGCATTATGCATATTACAACATAATACGAGATATGAATACTGCAGATCTAATTTACAGGCAAACTTGTTTCAGAGCATCATTACCCCGAGATTTATCGAACGGTTCCTGCATGGTGTCAAATATTGTTTCTTTCTCAAAGAAACCAAACGTGACAATTAGTGCCTATCTGATTCTGTCAACGCATGTGTGCCGCATTCATTTTCAGGGACGCATGCTGAAAAGGATGTCCTCATCATGTCAGAGTCATGAGGACAGTTTCTTTGAATAATTCAAGGACGCTGGAAAATCTGAGGTAAAACGATCGCATGGGAATGAGTTTTTAAAAAAGGCTTTTTTGGCAAAGGGTCAATATGACACATATGTGCCGGGCAGATGGGACGCGAGGAGGTTTGGCAGCAGGGAATGAAGACATTCTGGATTACAGGTGTGTGAGAAAAGTCATAGATTTCAAGGTTAATTAGAAAAATGTAGCATGCAAACAGTTGATTTAAAGAAACAGTTTGGACAAAAAAAAACTAACATCCAGTGACGGGCAGGACAGTATGATAAAAATCATATCACGGTATCATAAACTTTATTTCATGGTAACTACATAAAAGGCAATAAAATTCATGCAAATATAACAATGTTTAGACTAGAGTTAAAGCTAACGAAAGATGAAAATCTGAAGGTTGTTTTAATGATATGTAAGAGTTTTGGCCCACGCCCACTTATTTATATACCGCGGTATAGACGGTTTCATTTTAACAACATAAACAAATCCTCTGTACACAGATTAATTAATTTGTAAATTACATTTACCTTGTCATACTGTCCAGTCCTACACTCATGTCATTTGTGGAAAACAAAAGGAAAAAGTTCAGGAGGGTATTGGTGTTTCTTATTTAATGAAACTTAATGGAGTAAGTTGAAGCCTAAGGCCATGTTCAGACTTGACTTCTTTTTTGAAGCGGCTAGCATCTGTTTTACATTATAACCCTATGGAGTAAACCGTGTTTTCAAAAAAGTCCTGAGCGCTTTTTTAAACGCCAGCACCGGCGTCTTTCTAAGTTGAAATGAGTTCAACTTTTCTTTAAAAAACGCCTTACGTCAAGCTCCTTTTCACAGCAAACCAATGACAAGCGAGTAGTGTGTCGGTATCATAGCAACAAGCGAGTGAGGTGATTGGTCGAGCAGGATCAAGCTCGAAAAAATTGAATGGCGGCCAAAACGCAGGCTGGAGCATAGTTTTGTATAAACGTAAGTTGAACTTTCACTTTCAATAACTTTTGACTGCATTTCTATCGAGAAATTTGTATTATAGTTTTTAAACATGTGATTAGTTTTTGCAAAGACGCTCTCTGTTTATAATTCAAATAGACTTCCGTTATGCTGGCTATCTGTTTCTCTGGGCTTGTCATGACTCATGGTGTTAGGCTGGTCTTTGTAAGCAAACATTGCCAACGTTTTACCGAAAAAGCGCTTTTGTGTTCATGGCCTAAAGATGTACCAAAAAAGTTGTCCATATACGTAACTTAAAATGATATCATAATTCGTCACCTGCTGAAAATTCTCGGCCTCAGCTTTCAAATCCAATACGTTCATTGCTTCATTAGACACTTCAGTTCTCACATAAATGCAGATTGTTCTGTAAAAGAAAGAAAGTTTGCAATGACATCTGATTGAGTGAACAACGACTGAAGTTCATACACCACAAACATCTGCTTAGATCTTTGAGAATTCTGCAGCATCTATTTCCATTTATCGTCTGATGGATTCACAGCCTGCTGAACATCTACTGAATGACTAACGTCTCCGAGAAGCGCTGAGTGGATGGTGCGATGCTTTTAGGTAGGATACTGCAGTGGAAATCAGCTGTCGCTTTGCTGCCTTCTTTCGGTTTGGTACGAGGTCCTGTCACAGCAAGCGAGGGGACGGGGTGGCTGTGATTTCCCCGGGGAAGATGCTGAGAAAGAACTTGAAAAAGCCATGCCAACTCTCAGATAAGTGTGCAGGGCAAGAGACACCGAGTGTGTGGACCTACAGAACGGCATCGGACCAGAGCCATCAGGGTTATTTTTATACGTGCCTGAACAAGCCCCTTCCTTCTTCAGAGTCCTCGATTTGTCCGAGTGACTGCAAGGATGAGGATCTTTGAGGAACTTATTTCACCGCCTAAAACAAAAGGAAAAGATGAAAAAATGTATTCTGTTTAAAGAAAAATAAATAGTTGTACCTACTTTTTTTATGATTATGGGAGAATATCAAAGATATCATATAGTTTTAATATGGTGTTTCCAGGTCAAAGTCATGCAAATTTTAAAATCTTAACTCACAGAAAAGAAAACGTTCTTCGTGAACAAATAGTTTCATAGCTTTTCTATGAAATGTTTTAGTGGGTGGATGTTGATGATTTAGCATCTGTTCACAACATGAAAGATAACTATAAAGTTTTAAACTGAAACATTTTCACCACAAAGTTACTTTATCACCACATCTATAACAAAAACCAAACCGAGGATAGTGCTAATGGAAATGAAACATTGTGAACCAATAAAAATCCATTAGAATTTAAAGGGCTTGTGCATTTAAAATGTGATGCTGTGCAAGCTTAAAGTCCCCATGAGATAAAAAATGTCAATTCTTAATTTTCATGAAATATTGCAGCGTTTATAGCAAATAGCTTATCAGCGTGAGTCATTTACTTTTTAAAATTCTTGTACTCTCATAATCTTCAGTTCAAATCTGAAAAGGCACTTCCATGCTGAAATGACTATCCATCTCAAATGACGTAAATTAGACGACTTAGGCGGAGCCTCCGTTAACTCCTCCCCTTCAACTGTCAGTCTGCTGCCAGTTTCATTTCAAAATGCAACAGCTGTTTTAATTCATTCAATCAATTCGCAATGAAAAATGAATGTCATGCCCCCTAATTTTCTATTTTGAAATTCCTATTAATTAGAAAATGCGTCAGAATACGGAAGTAAAAACACACTTCCGGTTAACGAGGACTTTAAGGCTAAATGATGTGTCCTTTTTATGTGTGAGGGACAGAGTACAGTGCAAGTGACGCAAATTTGTCATCTTTGCGGGTTTTTTATACCTCACATACACAGTACACACAGGTTGCATGTGCGCATTTCCATTTCTTGCAGTAATTAGTTTAACCACCAGGTGGCGACCTTGTCATGGGGGCGTCATTCACGTGAAAAAAATTCAAATAAAAAAACATACAGCGTGAGACTCGCCACAGTTGCCACATAATGTAGACACATGCTGCGTCCCAATTCGCCTACTTATGCTATGCCCTTAATACATATTGAAAGGAATTGCTAAATTTCACAATGTACATTCGTCAAAACCTGTGGATGAGTTGAAGGACGTATACTTTGCAAGGCTGTGTGTTCAACTGTACGCGTACGCTAGTGTACACTAAAAAAATGAATAATACTACAGGTATTAAAATCAACACATCGTCCGTTGGTGTGGTGGACACTAAAAGTCTAACTGTTCTTGGTGTGAACAGATATTTCAACATGTTGGAGAATCGGTTCATTGTAATAGTCAAATCCGTCTACACATCATCCTGAATGTCTAATTATGGAATCAGACTGAAATACATTCACAAATGACTGGAAAGGTCATAGAAAGTCAGAGAGCTTCCATTGGTTCAGAATGTAAAAAGACTCAATGTAATGTGTCATTAGGAAAAATGGCAACTAAAAAAATGAAGAATTTATGGACGATAAGTGCTAGTATGGAAATGTGCTTCATTGTAAAACAACTATATCTGAATGGCAATAAAATCTTAATGTATGTACAAAAATATGAATAGCATGTTTTCTCCGTTCAGAAAACGAAAGGATCTATATTTATGTAATTTGTCGAAATGGATAAGTAACAAATAAAAAAAAATGAACAAGGCACACAAAAAACTGTTCTAAGGTAAATAATGGCGTGTCTGTTGAAAAAAGAATGGAGAAGGAATGGAAAATAGGATAATGGTTTGAGATCTTTTGATTTTGTCGTGCTCACCACCGGCAAACATTATTCTCTCAAGTTGTGTTTTGGTACGTGAAAACTCTTCGTCTGTTGGGCGACACGAAATGACTCATCCTTCAAAGCTAGCAGAACGTCTCCATGCGTCAATAGATGCGTTCCTGTACACAACTCCTTCATATTCCTCAAGATGCATTGATTTTTCTTCCCTCAACATAAAATGCACTTTGAGAATTTAAAAGCAAGGAGTAAAGATAGGTATTAAAAAACCAAGATGGGCTCAATGGAATAACAGGCTCTGAAAGAAACCGCTGTGAAAGACGTGTCAAAGTGCAGCAGCTGTTTTAGAAAAGCATCATTTTCTGTTTGACAAACAAACATTTTTTCAGATTTTATGGAAGAAATTGCACAATGAAAGAGAGAGTCTGGGGGTGTGTTGAAAGAAGGCAGTAAAACAGTGACAATCAGAGATAAATTCTGCAATAATTTCTTCTATTTTCACAACCTCCCGAAAGATTAACATGAGAATATCCCCGAGCCATTCCTTACGTTTAGAACGTATAATGTACAAAAAAATAGTGCTCGTTCCACTGCTTTAACACCTTCTTAATACAAAGGATCGTATTCTGAAAATTATTTTCTTCTATTGCATTTAAACGAGGTGAAAGCGATGCTGGTAGAGAAAGGACTTCACATCTCTTCTGAAGAAAGTGACGGGCACCACGGGACGTCATCTTTGAGACGTGACAGAGATTCTGTCTCTTAATCTCCCTCGTCTGTCACATTCATTCGAGAACTTTGCATCACGTTAATCTTAATGAAGGTCTACATGGACGGCGTCTCAACGGCGCAGATATGAGGTGTCCTTGAATGTGCGGGCCGGGCAGCAGTCACTTACTTTATTATGCTAACTTCCCTTCATTGTGCCTCTTATCTGGAGATGGCCACTGATGCCAAATGACCTTCCTTCCCGTCCTGCGTCAAATAAAAATACTCCCTGACCCATCAAATGAAGAACACGTTGGCGTGACTTGTCTGTTAAAGCAGGTTGAAACTGGAAAGCAAAAGCGGAGGACGTCAACCGTAGGGTCGCCAGAGATTCAGAGGGGGTCATCATGTGAGGTTTCTATGAGCTTTATCTTGTTTATGGTGAAACGTTTATTTTAAAGCATCAGAATTCTAAACAGGTATGACCCATATATTAAACATGCAGTCGCCTGCGTCGTGTCACGTGAAGAACGTTAAGGTTACCTGGAAGTAGTGAAGATGTTCGGAAGATTCTTCTGCTGCTGGAAGAATGCGCCAACGTGTCGGCCCGAGTGCCCCAAAACTGCCGCTTCCTTCTGCCCGCTCTTATATTTGTGAAACAGGATGAAGCACTCTTGTGTGCATTAATATTAAACAGTGATCCAAGTTGATATATAACAGCCAAATGAGATGCGTGTTTTCAGCTTCACGGGTTTGTTCAGACGTGTAATGAAATGCAGGTTTGAGAAGTGAACTACTTAACTTGACACGCCATCTTAAACGCGAAAAAAAAGATAGTATGGTGCGAACGAGCCAAAGATAATCAAACTGACTAAAGAGTAAAATGTGTTGCAAAAATAAGAGAAGTCTAGAATGAAGAGACTGACATAGAGTTTCTCTCGTGACCTGATGTAAGGACAGAGAAGCTGAGAGTGCGTCACATACCAGCAGGTATTTGCCCTGAGACTTTGGTTTTCTATCTGTGTTGGCTCAGCACAAGAGCTCTTGCCCTCTGTTTCCTCTTCCTCCCGCTCCGGGAGGGATCTAGACGCCCTCATGCTCTGTTTACAAAACCCCGCTAATGTCTGTTGGACAAAATGCGACATGGGACTCTTTGAAGACTGCGAGGAGAGTAAATGCCAAAGCCTTTTCCCCTGCTAACATGAGCACATGGGGCACCGTACGGCCATCTGTCATTCAGATACAGGGTGATTGAGAGAAGAAATTTGCTTTAACAACAGGAGTATTTTCAAATCAACTGAGGGAAAGAGAATTCAGTCGGCATTAAGTGCTAATGCGTGATAGTTAGGAAGAACAAGTCAGTTTACTCTGGTGAGTATTAGACTTTTAAAATCTGAACAGATTTATTTGAAACTAGACATCATACAATTGCAGACTTTTGGAAAGTTTCCGATAAAAACACACTAATTGATTAAATCTGCAGACTGGCACAGACTCTCTGCATCAAGTCCACACTGAAAATCTGGGCAAAATCTAAATAAAAGTCTTTTTTAGCCTTAAGGCAAGCGAAATTGCACGACATCATGTTCAAGATGAGTCATCAACAATTGAAGTTCGTTGGCACATTGGGAATGGTGTTCAGAGTGATGTTTATGTTTAATACTTTTTTCATGTATCAGACTTTTATATTTTCACTCTGTAACGATAAAAAGTTGATCCCCAAAAAAACAATTGAAGTTAGTTGGTCCAGACTGTTTTATCGGACGCACACGCCTGGCCCGAAGTTCACTCCCGGTCAGTGTTTGGTTAAATTATAACAATCTATAGAATTACTGTATTAAAACTATTGAACAGTTATTGGTTCTTTGCAGAGGTCTACCGGAAGTTAAGTTTGGGCCAAATAACATGCGTTTATGTTGTTGATGCTAAAAATGTCTATAGGCAGAAATCTGGAGGAAAGAAACATACTTTTGCCAACTAAGCTGAATAATACTGCAAAGCGACAAACCGAAGAGCCACAAAACTTGTCAAATGTTCGCAAAGCTCTGAATCAACATTTGACATTACTGCTGTCCTTCTGAAACCTCATATTTTTCCATATTTATTTTGTATTGTCAAATTATTACTCTTTTTTTTCAAATTTGACAACACTGTGTTTAATAATTTTATAATTACAGCCTTTTTACCATTTCCTGAAAAATTTTCACTTTCTAAAGGAGAGCAACAATATTCAATATTAAGTAAGGGATAATCCACAGCTAGCCATGCGTTAAGGGGTTTTAATGCACGACGTCGAGGCCAAGAACCTTGCGTCTGCAAAGTGCTTTAAAATCCTTTTACGCACGGCTAGCTGTGGATTATCCCGGTTATACCATGGTCATTTGCCAAATTAAATCTTTTATTGATGATTAAGGTGAAATTTTTGATCAAACAGGTGAAAATTACAGTGATTTGTCAGTTAAATGTTTTAATGTAATCAAACTTACCTGTGCGTTAAAAGGTTTTTATGCACACCTTCCAGCCAAGCAAAATTGAGTATTTAAAAAGACCATGGTATAATAAATAATATAGTGCTTGAAATGAGTTCAATAAAAAAAAAAAAATCATGGTACCTTCTTGAAACCTTAAGATTGACTGAAACAAACCAATTCCCCTCGAACCATGTCAGGTCTCCTTGAACTAAATATATTTTTTTACTGGTTTCCAGTCTCACCAGCAGGATAAATAACAACATTTTGAGGAGAATGATTTAAGGATCATAACAAGCACTTTTAAAGTCTTATTTACACTTAGTGACTTCATGTGTGGTGACATTTCAGATGGCAATCTGATTGATCATCTGCTCTTACCACTGCAGGGTTTCTTACACCAAATATCACATCTGAACAAGATCTTTTAGCATTAACAAACATCTTGAGCCCGAACGCAGTCAGTGTTCTCTTCTGTTATCTGCTCTTCCCCAGAAATCCATGGTTCCTAATGAAATGTGTCTCTAATGAACGTAGCGCATTAGGCGGTGTCTGAACTTTGATGGAAGCGGCCGATAAAAGTTTGCTTGAGCAATAATGAGAATGAGGGAAATTCGAGATAGGATTACTTTCCAGTTATATGCTTTAGTCCCCATGGGGGAAGCAATAACATATCACTACATAATCTACAACCGGTGACAACATTTACATAATCATGCTAAAAGGCTTACTTACATGTGATCTCAGCGAGTTATTGCTCAAACAGCACGCTCTTGAAAACAAACGGCTTGCAGGAGGGTTGTTTTTATGATCAAATAAAATTGGGCTTCTGTTCCAATCAATTCCAAAATATAACTCTGTTGGGGAAAGGTCGGAAATCCAAAAGTGAATCTATGGTTTGTGAGCTTTATACTCCTCCCTTAATTGCGATATCAACGTCTAATTACCAGCCGTAATCACGCGGTTAAATAACAACCTGAAAACATAGCAATTACAATCGCACGTATCCCATCTCATGTCCGTCTACTGGATATCCAATTTAAACTAAAGTTACTCCAACTCCTTAAAATGATCATGATTGTGCACTTTAATCAACCGCGGGTTCAAAAACCACCTGCAATTTACATCATTACAGCTGATGGGAAGACAGGAATTCTAAACCAGATCGAGTCGTGATGTTCTCTACAATGAGAGATCACAGATGTATATCTTAATTGTTTCTCGATTGAGACCCATTGTGCCAAAGTCAAGCGACCAGCAAGACTGGTCAAACTTGGAAGAGACTGCTTTCATCACTTTACATGTTTCATAACAGATAGAGATTCCAAAACATTGAACTTATTTACATCATTGTTTGGCTCTGAAATCATGTGCCGGTCCTAGAAAAGTCCACCTGGTCCTTTTAGTGCATTTATCTCAGTTAACCACAGTGTGTTATTTTACAAGTACACAAAGAACAATGTGTGTATGTAATGGGAACCAATTACTTCATTTGCTTGTTTTGTAGTTTCCTAATTCAAGCATCTCTCTGTCTCACTGATAATACTTCACTGTGATTAGATCTTCTGCACAGAAACACATTCTGAATTAAGAGAAGCAGCAAAACAAACGTACGACCTGTATGAATGTTTTGATAATAATGAAAAGTTAATGAGTTACATTTATTGTTCATAATGGTGAGATCTAAAATAAACATATCCATAACAAAACTAGTCTAAAGTAACGCGGGAACATTTGTTGTTATAGCAAAAAACAATTTTCTATAAACACTCAAAAAAGATTTTTGATAAGTTTGTTTATTTTGCTTAAGCAATATAGTTAGGTGTAGCATATTTGTATGGGTTTCTTGTTCAAACACAATTGCAATGTGTAACACTGACATAAAGAGGTGATTTTTTTACATAACTTAATCCATTTGTGTTGGGGCAACATAATTCATTTCATTGACTAACTGAAACTGCACAACAGATTGAGTTCCCAGTATGCTCTGCTCTCATAATAGGATTTAGAAAACAAATGTTAAAATTACAGTGTTACATTATGTTTGTTGTTAAGCAGGATGAGAGATATTAACACTAAAAAGCGTTTAGTGTTTTGTAATTTAAACATTTACAAGATTTTCAGTTATGTGCAAATTTTTGAAGATTACCATAGTGGTGAAGATTGGTGGTTTCACGTAGGTTGAGGACAAACACACCATCCCTATTCTTACATGTATTGTGTGTAGCTTTACACAATCGTACATTACATGGTGAAAATAAAGTTGTTTGTTTTTGAAAAAGTGACACTTTTAAGCACTTAAAGTTAACGCTAATGAATTACATTCAGCTAAAATTAAACAAAATAAGTCAAATGAATTTCATTTGTACTTTTCAGTATAATTTACTCAGTTTAAGTTCAGATAAATCAACTAAATTGTGTGAAAATGGGTGTCATAATTAAAGTTAGGGTTAGTTGGATGAATGATGATTTTTTGTAAATTTCCTACAGTTAACATGTCAAACTTCATTTTTGTGAGTGGATGCTGCAAAATCGCTAACAAAAATGGCCAGAAACACGCCTACAAACATCGCTCGCTGCTATCCACTCAAATTTGGTATCTTTGTAAGGCTTAGAATTTCAGATTTCAGGTTTATCTACTCTTCACAACGTCATTACATCAGTAATATCACCAATAGAGAGCATTAAAACAAACCAGGTTCTTCTTAGCATCGGCCTTCTAGCGCTTCAGATGGACAATTTTAAAGTCGATTTTCTTAATATTTAGATATTTTGCACCCTCAGATTGAAGAGTTTTAAATAGTTGTATCTCGGCCAGATTTTGTTGTTTCTAAAAATTGACCCTTAAGACTGGTTTTGCTGTCCAGGGTCACATTCATGCTGTAAATAAGAACACAGGATGAAAGATCTCAAAGTCAAAGCATTACCAAACATTACCATTACACTTTGGGGTAAACAGTCGTCCTTTGTATCTTCATTCTAATTTGAATAATCAGATTCAAGGACTTCTGAGCTGTAATTTTGGGGAATCACATCATTTCATTGGGGAGAAAGCCACAATATGAAAAGAGGGATGAGAAATAAAAGTCATCATTCATGACATAAACAATCGCCTCTTTTATGCAAATGGTACAAATGACTATGAGGCAGATGTCTGATTGAAAGAAAGAGCTCATTGTGAAAATCATCATATTGAGAGATTGAATCTGGAGCGGTGGATGTGACCACTTGACATCTCTTAGATATGCAATCATTACCAAACTGCCTTTCGTTGCTATTTTACACAATCACAAGTGAATTTTTACTCACTGAACATTATTAAAATGGGGAATTGTAATGTGAGTGTTTTTGTGTTGGCAAAAATAGATGAAAAACATTTTTGTTTTACCCAATGTGTTCACAAGTCATCAACTTGCAAATCTCATCTGAAAGTCCAAAATATTGCACTGTTGCCGTTAAAGGGGTGGTTTGGTTAAAATACTTCATCCCAATACTTCCACCCCTCACTTCATCCCAAACCAATATGAGTTTCTTTCTTCTGCAGAAAACAAAAGAAAATATTTTGCAGAACGTTAATAACCACACAACACTGGTCCCCATTGACTTCCATTGTATGGACACCAAACCACGAAGAAATTTCAACAGATATCTTTTTCTTCAGTGGAACGCAAAAGGAGTCACATACAGATTCTGAATGACATGAGTGTCAAAAGACAACAGAATTAAAATGTTCAATCAATCATGCCCTGTTGAAAAAAAACATAATATGCTAGTTAGGCGGGTTTGAAGCATAGCTGGTTTGTGGTGAAGGCTGGTCATGTCCTGGTCCTTAGCTGGTTATGTGCTGGTTATGAACTGTAACTAAACCAGCTCAAGACCAGCTTAAACCAGAACATGCCCAGCTTAAACCAGCAAAAAACAGTAACCATGCTTAAAAACCAACCTAACCAGCTTATGCTGGGTTTTTTCAACAGGGTGATGCAACATTTCTATCAATGAAGAGATGTGATACTGTATTTGGCTGACATAGAAAATACGGTGAAAGCACATCAATACCTAAAAAGGAAAATTCTGTCATCCATTAATCACCATCATGTTCTCTCAAACCTGTATGTTCTTCTTTTTTCAGTGGAAAACAAAAAGAGATATTTACAGCAGAATGAAAGCATCAGCCAACATCTCCAGCATCTGTGTTTGTGAAGATATGACAGATCCATCAATGGCTGGCTTGAGTTCTACTCTCTCTGTCTGTTGATCTCCTTCAAGTTTAGTTACCACATTTGTCACCAGCTATGAATGTATGTCATACAGACCGAGTTTTGAATTAAGTGTATAGAAGGTCAACATGTGTCCAGAAAGGTTGTTACACTACAACCTTAAAAATAAAGATTCCTCATAGGCTCTTTGTCAGACTATATTGTTCCAGAAAAAGCACAAATGTACCTTTGTGGTGGAAAAAGATTTTTCAGACTATAAAAAGGAACTTATGATTGAAAGCTTTCCGGTAGGTCGTGGGTTCGATCCCAGGAGATTGCACATACATAGAAACAATTGTATGGGATACTGCAAAGTAAGTCGCTTTGGATAAAAGCGTCTGCCAAATGCGTAAATGTAAATGTAAGGTTCTTCTGGGAACCAAAAATGGTTATTTTACGCAATCACATCAACATATAATTTTAGTTCATTCTATAAAGTGTACTTAAGTAAAGTTCAAGTATATGTTAAGTATACTTTACCGTATATGACTGTACTACTTCAATACTATTTATAGATTACAAAAATTTTCGGAGAAGTAAATAAAACAAAACAGCTTAGTAAGAAATACTTTTTTTGCGGTTCACAATCAACTTATCTAACTATGTATCTAATATGTTGCCCCTCAAATCTTTTGCTCAAATACGAAATCTAACACACTGACCTCAAACGTAACTAAAATGATTCGAACAAATGTGGTCTAAAAACACTTCGAGTAAACGCAACACTTAAAGGAAAATACATTGACTTCAAACACATCTCAACGTGACTTTGGATTCAGCCCGCGGTGTTACAGGATCAGCTACAGTAAACTCAACTCTCCAGCAGAGAACATTAAAAGCCATCACGCTCACCTGACACCTTACAAGCGTTTAGGAAATCTGATTGTCGATAAAGCACTCAGTACCTTCAAAAGCCCACACGGGACTTGAAAATTGAGCACTGGCCAAATAAGATTTAAAGAAATTTGTACAGCCCTTAAAAGAGCTTCAAAATCATCTCAGCAGGTTTCATCTTTACCTTCTTTTACAGCACGCTGAGCGCCGTGCCCAGAGACCAGCTGCCCCTGCCATTGGCTCAACTTTACAGGAGTTTTGATACACGCACGGCTGCTCATGCCAATGCATATTTTGCATCGCTAATCACCTGCTAAGCCTTTCTGCAGTATGGAGGGCATCAGGCTATTAGTCGGAGGCAGGTGTTAATTGGTCTCTGAAAACAAGGAGGTGGGAGAAGGGGCTGCCAAACCCTCAAGGGTCTGCTAGTCCTAGCTTTGATCTGACACTTGATTTGCATCAAAGCTTGTTATCGTGCAGTGGTTAGCATACAGACCTTCTGACCATTCATGGATAAAAACAGCAGACCAATGTTGTCGAGAGCTTGGCATTTTGAATGACAGAATAGTAGTATTGACTAAAACTTATGAGTCATTCATTTGTCTATTAATTCTACACTTGGGGAATTTCCAGAAATATAAGATATCGTCGATGCCTTATAAAACCTCGGACGTCCAAGCTCGCTCTCTGCTGAAAAAAAGCATGGAAACCCATTAGAAACCATCACAGAAATTGTAATGGTTTCTGTTAAAAAAAACAATATAAACAAATTCATTTTGTAGTGTGTTTTGGACGTTATTCCAGTAGGATTTAATATCCTACCAATAGAATCCATCACATGCCAATTGACACCATTATGGTTTCCTTAAAACCAGTACAATTTTCATCCCTGCTCAAAAAAGGCAATAGAAACCCTTAAAGAAGTTATGATGGTTTAAAAATGATTTTAATGGAAACTGTAATGGTTCTACTGGTATGTTATGGATACTATTGGTGGGATGTTGAATCCAACTGGAATAATGCCCAAAACACACTAGGGATTTGTAATGGTTTTATTAAAAAAAGCTGTTGGGTTTTAAGGGTATTCTGATGTAAACCATTAGAAATTCTGTGATGGTTTCTATAGGGTTTCTATGTTTTTTTTTCACCAGGGTATTGCTTTTTCAGCAAGGCTGTTTTTCAGGAACTGGACTTTTTAAACAATGAAATACGGGCTTGTCAAAATTGACAGGCACTTTTTTATACTTTTTATTGGTCAGATATTCACGACATCCAGTGACAAACATAAGTGGTGACTAACAATAACGATTTATGACAATAAATAAAAATCATGATATATGGATAGATACAAGCTTTCAGAAGGACTGGAGCGATATATTACATTTATATTCACGCATTTGGCAACTATCTATACATTTTATAAGTGTATCCCCTGCGAATAAACCTTTGAAATTTGCATTGCTAGCGTAATGCTCTACCAATTGAGCTAGACAGAGACTGCATGTTTAATTCTGATGGACAGAGGGCTTTTTCATGGAAACATAACAGCAATGTCGACGGCCAAGCGAAGCACTCGCTCATTTACGCAAGCAGCTTGGCATTTGATCACTGGCGTGCAAAGGGAAAGCTTTGTGCTTCTACGCAGAACTTAAATGGGCATGAATAATGGTTTACATGTGCAAACGAGATGCTAATAAATAGATCCAGCTTAGCTGGATGAATTAAGAAGCAAACACACGTTAGTATGTTCCTCTTTAACCGAAACAACAAGCAGACACGGATCAGATTTGTGCCAGGACGGCAGTTCCCAATACATGAAGCTTTGTGACTTAAGCATATTTTAGGGTCTTTCCTTTCAGAAACCCAACACAAGAACTGCGTTTCTCTACCGTATGCTAATGGACTGTAAACAATCAAAAAGTGAACGTAGATGCTGTTTTTGTGTTGACAAAGTGTCGAAAAGCGCAACCCTAAAAATAAGTTGAAAAGATCTATCAAAAGGTAAGTCTTATTTTCTGTTGCACATCAAGGCGGTGGCAGGCCGCTTCATCTGGCTTTTTAAACGTATGCCAATGTGACCGAATCAAACACTCTCTTTTATTACATTCCAGGGTTTTGCTGCATTATTGATGCCGAGCGGTCTTTACTTGCTGAAGGAAGGCTGTTTTAAATCACTTAAACCGGGTCTGTGTACCGCTGTCTCGCACTGTTTCAGACTCTCTGACAAACTGCGGGCATAGCGTCGAGACAGAGGCGGCATTGTTATTCTGATGAGCAGAACGCACAGCTTCAGCTCTCAACGTTTCTGGGCCTCCGGAGGGCAAACACAGCACAAAATAACAGCAAAGAGCACAGTGGTGTGAATTAAAGTGAAACCAAATTGATGGAATTTCCAAGGTCATAACATACGTTCAAAACCCCAATGAGCGAAACAAGACAACTCGCATTTGTAATTGAATTAAAACTGAAAAATGAACACTCGCATTACTTAAAGGAACAAACTATCGCTCAAAAGTTTAGGGTGTCTTCCTTATTTGTTATTTTAGAAAAATAGTCAATTCAACTTAACTATGGGAATGATGTTGTGACTACAAAAAAATGAATCATATATTTTTTCTTGTCATTTTATCAAGCAGCTTCTTGAGGTCTAACCCTGAGATGATTTTCTTGAAATAAAATTTAGTTTTGTAAATAAAAATAAAATGTTTTAGAAAACGTTGTTTACAAAAACAATTTCAAGCATTTAGATTAAAATATCATGAGAAACATTTCTTTTAAGTGATCCTTAACCTATGAATGGTATTGAATACATTATACATATAGTGCATGTATAGTACATATACTTATATATTATGCATTTAGTGCATATACAGTATATTTACTTATATATTGTGGATATAGTGCATATATAGTACATATACTTATTTAAAAATACATAACTATGATTAAACTCAAAGGTTTAATTTCAGATCAATCATATGATAATAATAAATGTATTTAATATATAAAAAATATACAGTATAAATATACATGTATTATTATTATTATATGGTTTATACGAATATAAAACTTTTGAGTTTAACAATAGTTATAATTTATATATTTTATTTAATATTATGGTGCTTGTGTGGTTTTGCAGTAAATATTCTGCTCGGCTAGTGTTTCTTGTCTCCAATTTATTCCTGACAGAAACTGTACTGATGCTGGGAGATGTATGTAAAACTAACCTAATGACATAAACACAGAGTGAAGTCCCAGATTTAAGGACGGAACCTGTGTGTCAACAGCTGTCGTGACCACAGCCGCCACCAGTAATCCAGCTGTGTCTGGCATGCCCACAGATTTGTGTTAAATCACAGTTTCTCCTTGACTCTTTCCTCTCTGGAATAAACACGATTACAGGATTTAAACAATTTTGAAAATATCAGATTCACATCAGTACAGATTCATATCTGTACATGCAAGTAAGAGAGACTTGAGCCAGTCTGAAACGTAATGTGATGTTAATATAGTCACAGAAGCTCTACATAGTGCACAAAATAAAAAATATATATATAACAAACAACCATGTGGGTTCTGTTTTAAAATGTGTTTACACGAACTTGCTTACAATGACAAGGCATTGGTTAGGACTGAGGAGCATAAATAATATTTAATATTCTGTACAAAAATGTGTTATTTAGTATTCTTCAAGCAGTGGGAATACTGTTCTAGAAAGATGAAGTTTTGCTCTTGCAATATAAATGTAATCGCTAAAGGTGAATATTATAAACAAAGCTTCCCGTTGTCATGTTAAAATGTTAAGATGTAGTTTCGCACAGATATTTTAAATTTATGCTGTAAATGCAAAAAATACATTTGGTGAGACAGTGAAACATTGCGATGGACGATGTCATTCCCCTTCTGTGTAATAAAGCATCTTTATACATCGAGGGCTGCACGGACACCCATCCTCAAAGGGATGTTTTACTAGGAAACCAAAATGTCCTCATGTTTTACTCACCCTCAAGGAATCCTAACTGAATATTGTTTTCTTCTTGAAAAATAATGCAGTCGGAGTTATAATATCATGTATTATTTTACTTTCAAGCAGTAGAATGGGAGTGAATGGGGGTCGACTTTTTGAAGGTCCAAAAAGTGAATCCACCTATCAAATAATCGCTCGACAAGGCTCCTTGGTCTTAACAAAGGTCTTTAAGAAAAAATCCATACTGACAACGATATTAACGATAATGTCTAACATCCGTTATCCTTCAGATACAGGTGAACGAGAGGCTTGTTTTTCCAGAAAAATGACGCAGGTCGTAAGTTCCTGTGACGAACACAGTATTTTTAGTTTTCAGCCGATAGGACATTGCTTCCTCTGTGCGGGAGCTTTGTCACCACCATTTTCTGGAAAAACAAGCCGCTGGACATTTGCAATGCATGGTTGCAATTCTCAAACTTACCACCAGTGGCCACCAAAAATCACACACTGCAACTGTAATGAAATAAAAAGGATGTGATGTTTAATATACAGTTTCTTTCAGAGACTCTGTATCAAACTTTGATCACAGCATTTATCATTTCCCGTCAAGCTTCAACCTGGACTCAGGGTGACTATACAAATTTCATTCTCTAAGGCTATGAATGGTATCCTGGGTTATAGAGACCAATTAACTGCGTTTACCTAACATCCTTTCTGAGAAAACACACCGATCCAATACAATTACAACCAATCACACCATCCCTGCACTATTTTTCACTCTTAAACTAACTGTTTACTTCTGTACTAATCTATTTACTTTAAGATTTGTGAGCTGCATTATGTTTGAGCGTGCTGGGTAAAGATGAGAAAATTCATTGCCATGTGTTAATTGTGTGGAAACTCTATTAATGTCTCAATTACCGCGGGCGGCTGGATTCTACAAAGCAAGACTTCAGCGGGACCGAAACTGAGAGAATCGCACATGACACAGAGTCGGTGCCAGATTTTGATATAAATATTAATGCCTTCAGAATCTTGGCACCAACGATTGTTCTCAATAGAATGTCGGGATAAAGTCGCAACAGTATGAGGATTTTCTTGTGTATGCCAAATATGCAATTTTTGTAATCAACAGGAGCTAAATCATTTAAGGATTGTTACAAAGATCTGCGATTTTTCCTGCAGATCTCAGAAGTTCAATCGAGGCGAGTATTCAATTATACAACACAAGAATGTCAATTTTGCTATGATGACGCTCATAGATCTTTTGAAACTCACAAAAAGTACGATCAAATGCTCTGGAGGATGTAAACTTGAATGCATTTAAAAAAAAAATCTCTGCTTTTTGGACTCTAGCCCATGAAACATTTTTGCTAAACAATACAGATTTCTTTTATTAGACTTTGAACATCCGAAGTCCAAACTTTTAAGTTTGCATTTAAGTTTGGCTAAGTAACGGTTCTTCTACTGGTAATCCAAAATAATACTGGCCAGACATACTTTTAACTTGCTAGCAGACGTAAATCACTTGTTATTTTGCTTGTTATCAAAAATAATCTCCAGGGATTCTTTGCGGATTTGTACCGGAAATTATGCGCATGCGCAGTAAGGTTTGCTTATGTTGTTGCTTTGAAACCGTCTGAACTCCCCTTTCATATTTTACTCCTGAAAAAAACGAAGCATCACTCAATCTGCTTAAAAGCTTCAGAAAACATCTCAAAAGTGTCTCAAACTGTCCCGGGACAAAATAAAAATGAAAACAAACATTAGAGATCTCAATATGAACTCAAACATTTAGCATCAAATTCCTTCACGACCAAATGATCCAATTAAGATGAAGAGAGCCTGATGGCGGACGCTGGTTTCTTTCAGGTAGTTTCCCATGCGGTCATTTTGATCCAATCACCTGTGATGTATGCGGAATCTAAAGGGTAAGAGAAGTAGGGGAGGTTAAATATTCTGGATTTCCGCAAGACATAAATTGCTCTCTGTCAGGGAAATGTAAATCTACATGGCAGTAGCAGATTGATGGAGCTGCTGTGGCTGGGTGCACTTTTATTCGAGGCCGAGGCGAAATGCTGTGCGTTAATATAGATGGAAAGAGAGGGCTTTTAATGCACACCATAGTATGCATGCCGTCAATTCAATATCTCTGAGGCCAGAAGCAGCACTAAAAAACCAAGCAGATTGAATTTTTACAATGAAAGATTGAATTGGCGATGAGGATTTGATTGTAGCATTGAACAAACACTCCTAAAGAAATCATTTTCTGATTTTGTCCTGTGTTATAGTGGAAATATCCAAACATCCTTGAAACAACATAAAAGGGCAAACATGGATGTGATATTAAGGGTTGCTTTCGAGACATATCTGGAATTAAAATAAAACGGATGTCACTTTTGGTTGAAAAGAAAAAACGACCGATATTTACCAATGGGCTAAGAAAAAATAAACAATTCTCCATACGTTTTGCTTCTCATGGATGTTATTTCAAGATTTATACCTGAAAACAAGACAAAACTACAGATGAAGAAACTTATATTGATCTTAGTGTCTGTCATGACTTGTTCTTCCAGTCGACGGTGATCTGTATGTTTTTCGTCATGTGTGTCAGGTGTGATCAGGCCTCTCCCATCTGTTGGATTCCGCTCATTAGGATGCAACAGAGATCCCCTCCAAAACAAACCCCGGCCTGCGCTCACAGAACAGGGCTGGTGGTAATGACAGCTTCACTCTCGCTATCGATAAATCCTCTCAGCTTCACCAGCATGTGCGCACACCTGTATGCCAGAGACAGAGAAGTCAGTGACTCCATAACATCAGATGACCTGGAACCAGTACAACAGAGAAAGATGAACCGGAGTGAATGAAGCTCATAACTAAACCAATCCAAACACACACCATCATTCATTCCTAGAGAATGAAATGTTCAAATAATGCTGATAAAATTCTTGTTTGTTCATTTACATTTATGCATTTGGCAGACACTTTTATCCAAAGCGACTTACATTTCATTATCCTACACATTTAAATTTATATTATACGTATATGCAATCCCCTGGGATCGAACCAACAACCTTGCGTTGCTCTTACCACTGAGCTACAGGAAAATTGTTTAGAAGTATAGATGTTTCTACTAAAAGGTTCTTAAATAAAGGAAATAATTCAGTCGGTTGTTGACATACAGTACAATACAAGTAGCACTGGAAAATAATTATGGATATTTACGAAAATGCAGTATTTATGAAGGCAAATGGGAAACATCAAAGTTCATCTCTGAATTTTTTTAGATTACAGATTTTGGATTCTTGGAAACTCTGAGCTCAGTTTAAGACAATGTGGAGACTTGGTAACACTTTACTTAAATCCCTTAGCAATGAAGCACTCTGAAGGTTTATTAAAGGATGTGATGCATTTTAATTGTTCATAATGTGTGTTGTAATACATTAAATGTTGTTGTGGAAAAGAATTATAACAAAATAAAAAATGCAAAGTATAACAATGAATTGGTCTTATAATCATGTATTAAATGTTTGTACAATTATTCATGAGACATTACAATGCATTATAAGGTACATCACAAGTCATAATTGTTACATTGAACTACTTTTATAGAGCATTATACATATATGCTTTAAGTAAAGTGTTACCAATCTCTTCTTCAAACTGTAGGAGACATATATGTCATGTGTAGGATTTACGCAAGCTATCTTTAACATTGTACAAAATTACGAATTTCAGAAACTCTTGTAATTCTCCAAAGGTCTGGATTAGGACCAAAAAGTTTGCTTTCCTTTGACTAAGTGGTTAGAGCATGGTTCTAGCAACACCAAGGTCATGGGTTCGATCCTAAGGCATTGCAGATGGTAAGAAACAAATGTATAGTACAATGCAATGTAACTCAATTTGGTTAAAAGCGTCTGCCAAATGTAGAAATGGTAAAAAAACAGGCCTGGGCTTCTTAGCCAAGCGGCTCATTGGTTTGGTCCGTGCGTAGTTGCGTGGTTTTCCGGCTCCTTCGCGACTGCGTTCTGTCTGCAATTACGTTTCGGACCGTCCACAACTGCATTTTGCTTTCTGGGGTTCCCCTTTTTGTTCATTTTCGTTCCGGCCCATTGCTTAACGGGAAAATGCCCGGTGTGCCAGATTACCGATCCAGCCCTGATTATCAACATCCTTGGTTTAACGTACATATATAATAGTGATTTTGCCTCTACGTCCATCCTATACGGCTCAGTTCATACATTAAATATTACTGTTATCAAAAGTCTAAAAAGGCCGATGTTAAGTATAAACTGCAAAGTCAAAAAACTTTCTGTATGCATAAAACATGCCAGCATATAAATTAAACAGATATTTGCAAAAACTATGCATATTTGATTTAGTTTGAAATAAGAATTCTAACAATGAAACTTTAGACCCACCATATTCACATCCCAGCAATACATGAATATTTTAACATTTTATGAGAGCCTCTCTACTGTCAGGTACAGACCTCACCGCTGTCAGCTCTGAGCTCTCTCATTCCTGCACAACAGACGAGAAGAAAGAGGATTTCTCAGAAACAGAATGGAGCTCATGCAAAGATGTCCATGCCATCTCAAACACAGCAGGATTTGCCCTTTCAACCCTGTGTAATAGAAACAGACGTCCTGATGCGTTCAGGTGGAAATACGGCAAACAGCCTCTTATTCAGTTATTATCATTATAGTCGAAGCCACCTGCTGTCAGCTCCACTCACATAATTATAACGTTCGTTTGAGGATGTCATTAATCTTTCATTTCATCTCTTTATAATTTCGTTCATTTTTTTCTTTCATTTATTTTAAGAGGTCTTACATGGGATGCTTTTTTGGAAATACGTTTAGATTTTAATTCATGAATGCAATACGTCTTATATTTTATAAACTGAAATTAATTTCTGTGTTTTTTTGTGTGGCTTAACCGTGCTTTAACCATCCAGAGATGGTTTTCAGGTCCCTCGGGTCAGAAAAAACATCATGCGGTCAGCTCTTCTGTCAATCTTACAATAATGTAATGATCAGACTCAGAAGCAACAGGGACATCAACATGAAATATAATTGGAAACATTTGATTTATGCATTTTACCTTAATGTAACAGTATAGCCGAGCCTTCCACAAATCCAGATGACGAAATATGTTTTGGGTGCTGGAGATGACAACGTAGCCGGACAGTTCGGTCGCCCACAGCGAAAGGAATTTAGGAGAGAACAATGGTTTTCAGTGCTAAAAGAAAACAAACAGATCTAGGCTTCCCACAGGGATTGTTGAAAATAGGATTTTTCAGAATACGAGTGAGCTGATGAACATGCGTTTATGGAGTCTCCAACCGAGCAGAACACAGCATATACTGTACTTTTTCAGCAAGTTTACCATTTATTATCTCCATAGACATTTCACAAAATTGTCTTCAACAAAGAGTGCTAAGGCCGTGAATCAAACCAACCAGGTCCAAAAACTTTAAAACTGAATTGAAAAATTGCTATTTTTGATGAGGAGTGATGCATGTCTGCTGTCTACTGTCAAATTGGCTATATCACTCATAGACCCAATCATATTACACAAATGTACAGGTCGTCCTCATTTAGCAGGGTACAGTTGTGGTATGAAATAATAAT
Organism: Triplophysa bombifrons; assembly: GCA_029783895.1. Classification (NCBI taxonomy): domain Eukaryota; kingdom Metazoa; phylum Chordata; class Actinopteri; order Cypriniformes; family Nemacheilidae; genus Triplophysa; species Triplophysa bombifrons. The sequence continues at coordinate 20,585,127 of CM056468.1, forward strand.
CCTTTAATACTTTGCTGTACAAGTGAAGAGCTCTTTTCCAAAACCCATTAAACGCCAAATAAAAAAAATGAGTTTGTCATGCCATTTTGCTGTGTACTAAACCTATTCACTGCTCCATCAATGTTTCATGCCAAATCGCTATGTTTCCTGTTTAAAATGTACTGCAAGATGCAGTTTCTTTCCAAAACGCTATAAGTCCCGAACCTGTGTTTAGCCTAAATGCGATATGTCCTCTCGACAAATCAGAATTTGCTTGTTAGTGGTATGTGTATGTGTTATTTCTAAATTATTTGTTGTATGTGGTGGAAAATATTGAAACTTGAAAATGAAAATATTTATTTTATTTTACTATTTAGTTTGTTACTATTTCTTTTATTTGGCTGTTAATTTATTTCATGCATTTGCTTTTATTTGGTTTATATTAATTTATAGCATGAGTCACTGATGTCATATGTTTCATGTTCTCTTGTTTGTTTGTTTTTAAACTTAAAAAAAAAATGAAAAAAAGGATGGATTTGTTGCGTTTTGAAAAAAAAAAAAATTTGAATTTATAATCGACAAATTGTTGTTTCATTTAACAATCATTGTTTAACATGTTCAGACTGAGCCAGCAGACCATTTTAACAGGATAAATTGAATATTAACAAAATGTGTGGGTCTAGGTAAAAAAAAATTCATGAAAACTATTAAAATGGATTTATAGCGTTTTGGAAAAGAGCTCTTCAAGTCTTGTTCAAATTGGCGTTTCAGTCAACGAGTGGCATCAAAGTACCGCGAGATCCGAAGACGTGATGTCACACGCCGAACTGTCTGCGCAGCGTAGAAGAATGCCGAACAGACGTAGCGTATCTCGTGCATAAAGCGTGATTTTTCAAGCCAGCATCTTTAATCAAGTCGATTTTAAAAGAGATTTTTATAGAACTTTTCTTTAAGACGATATCGTTAAGTGCAGTGGTTGTTCAGAAAATGCAATAGGATGTATCTACGCGAATTATGCAAATGTTAATTTGCTTCCGAACTTGCTGCACAGCACAGTCATCACAACGAGGATAAATTTTGGTCACAATAAATTATAAAACTTTACACAACTTTGAATGTTGTCCAGAGTGAATCACAGACCTTATGTGAACTGCCCGATATTTAGACAGACTACGTCAGACTTCGAACTTCCGCTCAATTTCAGGCAAGCGAGGTATCAGAGTTTGGTATTACCAGGCTACGAGATATTTTGTCCACGAGTGAACCGTCCAACAGATTCAATGATTCAGTGCGGGAGTCAACTGTTGCAAACGATTCAGTGAGCAAGTGAACCGACTGAGAATCAATGCGCAGGTGAATCGTCCGGAATATACAGCGCGCGACTGAACTACTCGAAATATTTGAACTGATTTGCGATTTTTGAGACTAATTCACGCTATTTTGCAAGACCGTGAACATGCTGTTTGAAATTTGTATGAATAGTATTTAAATATTGATAAGAGTAAATGCCGGTGGTAAATTGCATTGCTTCAGATCAGAACGTTGATCAACGATTTACGTGTAGTTGTCACATTTTGGTCTATTATTTAATAAATATTATATGCCTGCGTTAATGAATTCTAAACATAGACCTAAAACTTTATTGTATAGTTTTGTTTACATAGCATTTATCGTCATTATTTTTTTTGTATTGTGTTTTTAATGAGAACAGAAATGTGGCATCGAACAGATGGGAGTAACAAAACAGTTCTAGAGGTGAGGAGGAATAAATAGGAATGGAATACGAGAGGACTTTTTAATTACATGTGTTACTGCGATACACTTCATGCCTGTAGCACATTATATCGATTTTAACACAAAATAGCAGTAAAGCAACCTGTGGGATGAGCTCTTATAGCTCATAAAGAGATGCTCTTCAGTGTTTTAAATTGACACAGTTCAGGGTATTCTCTGATAATCTTGTATACGATCTAAAATTGTTTACAATTACAGCTTTGAACAACTGAACCTGAATAGTGTGTTGTTGATTCTGGACAATATTCTAACTCTATATTTTTCACAACCATAACAGCCAAAATAGACACTCGGGACATTTTATCTGTGTGCTTTTCACAAATAAAAATCAATCAAACACTCAAACACAGACAGTGTAGGACAATGCAGATTTGCCAGAAATGCATGCAGAGGAGCAGGGTACGAATTGAGGGGAGATGGGCCATTAATAAGCATTAAGGGACTCATCATAAGGTCTAATATAAGGTACTTTGGGGCTCCCCAGGTTGTTCATTAAAACAAGACTAGACTAGACTAAAAACGCACAATTAATATTTGTCAAATTATCAGGCTAAAACAAAACACTATTGTCCGTTATTTGTTCAATTTTAATAAGACGCAAATTAAAATGACATTTTTATCTGTTAGATCTTGATCTATTTTGATTTTAAGTCTTTCTTTATGTAGGCTATACATACGCTGTTATCTCACATTGTCAAAACAGATGCAATGCAAGCCACTGAAGGGACATATGGGTTGTGGAAAAAATAGGAAAGGGAGGGAAAATATTTGAAATCTTTTACTCTACCCAAGAACATTACGTTCATTTGTCAAACTTTTGCATTTCCCCCAAGAATATTTTTCTTCTTTCAGAAAACATTTGCATTTCACTGAGATTATTGCGCTCCCTTCTGTAAAATTGAGTTTGACTTTGACGAGAAGGCTTTCGGCAAAAGAAATGACAGTATTTGTTCTTATTCTGAATTGGTTCATATGGAATATTTTGGTAAAACTTTAGATTATCAGGAGATAAATCACATTTAAAACGCTCATATGCTTCTGGTGACTGACTGGTTTGGCACCACTGTACAGACAGCCAATATTGACTTGGACGGGATCCTCTCCCTCACTTGCTCCCAAGATTTTTTATTAATATCCCCAAAAAAGGGAACAAAAGAACTAGAATCAAAGGTCAAGAAAATAAAGAAAGAAAGAAAAAAAGAAAAAGAAAGTAAAATCTCAATTAGTAAGAAAAATGGTATTATAAATATAGAAAAACTTGTTATCAATATATTTAAGAGATTTTACAATACGCGAAATCTCAGCAAGAAAGAGAACAAACCTAGGCAAAATCTTATGAATATTTTTGAAAACATTTTTTACTATGCAAAATAAAAGAATTAACAGCAAGATTGATAGCATGGTCGCTGCAAAAAATAAATAAATATATATTTCAATCTCTTCTTCATGTGGATCTCTTTAAATTGATCTTCAACATTTTAAGGACATTTATTTGTGTAATGTGGTTTAATTATCCTGTTCCAAACTATCATCTGATTGATGCCTGGTCTGGCAGCTCCGACGATTTTTTTTTAGGGCCGTTTCGGGGACCCCCAAGAGCTTTGACACAATTCAAAAACTGCAGAGGAGACATTGTTAGAGAAGTAAAAATGTTGGTCGGATGCTAAAGAAACGGCACTTTTGTTTGCGAATCACACTATTTCAACAAAAAATGTTGACCAACATCTAAACAATATGCATTTACCTGACAGCTCCCTTAGTCAGATTTGTTTTCTGAGAATGTACCTTGAATATAAGTGCATTTTGCATTTAAGGTACCTTGTCAAAAAAAGCTCTAACTGTAATATTAATGCAGTTTTGCTTCCAAGGTAAATTCATCTTGTTCTAGTGATGTTAAGATATTTTACTGGACAAGACGCGAATAGCTTTTTCTTCTCAGTGTTAATAGATGTTTTTTTGATGAAATAATAAAAACAGCGGGGGCTGAAAATCACAGTGACCTTTCACCAGCAGGGAGACATAAAGCACAATAAGGAGCAAATACATCAAGCACGTATGATCCACAGCAGCAGGGTGCATGTGTGCATAACATTACATGCGTGTGTGTTTCGGTGGCACTGGTCCCAGCTGCACCGGATCATGACACCAACACGTATACGACTTAGACTCCTCCAGGCGATTTGTCCAGGCCTTTTGCCATATGCATCTCCTGCCTTCCCTCGGGTCTGTCCCACATGGTGCTGTCACGGCATGCAGACTCAGGGGTTGCAGAGGACACGGCGGCTCCTCTGGTCATGCTGATATTTGCAACGTCCGCTGACAGCTGGCCGCTCACGCGTGCTGTCGCATTGGCTCGGAGATCCAGAAAGACAGTGTTTCACTGTGAATCTTGTTTAAGATAGGTGAGAGACAAGTCAAACACCTTAGAGAGTCTACACAGACTGTCTTTCTTACACACAGCCCTAGATTTTTAATAGTATGCAGTCTTATAATCTAATTAGATGAGATAACAAGTTTGATTTCAATCATTCATTTTACTACCATTTCAATCTTTGACATGGCCTTACTTAGTCAGTTTTAAATCAAGATTATATCTTCACAGAATGCACTTCACATAATGTCGAATGGTGTTATATAGAAAAATGTAAATCACCAAAAATGACTTAAGCTGGGTTTTCACAGGCAGGGTCACAAAATTTTGAATGTTAAACAGAAAATGTCGTGGCGCCAAACATTACTCGAAACTTTACAAATCCTCTAACTTTAGGTGCGTAAATCCACAGCAAATATATCCAAAAATTGATAAAAGGATACGCAAACTTTCAAAAAAGGCTCGACATTTTTTATCATACTACATGCAAGTGAAAGTTTAAATACGTTGGCAGTCCATGGGAAATAAATAGTTATTTTGCTATTTTAGAAATTTAAATATTTATAAATTGATTTAATGCAAAAGAAGTTTTGGCAAGAGAGTAAAAGTTTTTCTAATTTATTAGTGCATTGCATTTAACATGTTTAAAATGTATACTGCACATTGTGGCAGATGTAGTATGCTCATCAATCACTATTTTATTAACAAGCTTGTAGTTCTGTCAACTCTCGAATAGTTAAATGCAATGCTGTTTCTCCAACAAAATATAAGTTGTACATATTACACTCCATGTGTTTTATGCTAGAAATAGTATGCTAACAAACTTTACTATTTTTGCACTAGATCAGTGGTTCTCAACGGAGGCTATGGCCCACAAAGGGGTCCCGGCTGACTTCAAAGGGGCCTCAAGATGACTAATAATTAAAAAACTAGATCAAATGAGCATTGAAAAGTATTAAAAATTAAAAAATTATAAAGTAAGATATTTCTCATTATTTGGCAATGACTGAACGTTTTGTATATTGTTTGATAAAATAGGGGCCCTAAGAGTCAAAAAGGATGAGAAACCCATTCACTTGATAATAGATATACAGCCATGGCCGTACCCAGCATTGAGGTCCCTGAAGTCCAGAACACGGTAATTTTGTTGTGGAGAAAAATAGCCTGATAGGATAAACTGTATTTAGTACTGCCAATTTTGTAGAAAACAGCTAGATCTAGATCTACCTCAGCTGTTTAACAGGGCTCTTAAGTGTCAATCTGATTGAGTTGGCCAATCAAATGAAGAAAGGCGAGGATTACTACCTACTTTTCAAATGAAAGAAGACGAGAGTTGCTATTGACAGAAGAGCTTGATGTAAGTAGCTAACTGTTTAATGTTTTATCATAGAACTGTTATCGGCCATTCACGTGACGCATCTAAAAACATGCAAAACACTGACTGCGCCGCTTTCACCCTCTTTTCAGAGAGCCCAGGAGTTGGCACTTTCCTTTTGAGCGTGCTTGACGCACTAATTAAACAACAAACTTGAGTAAACGACTGATCGTAATATCGGCCTGGTAATATAACAAAAACATTACTAGACCTTCACTAGTTCATGCTCTAAACTGGGTGACTTTGACTCAGGTGTGTTTATAGGTTGTGGTTAACCTATTAAAACAACTATATGATTTGCAAATAATTCAAATGCATCACTTTTAAACAGATTCTCGTTCTTTAATTCTGTTTCTATATTATTTAAAGTTGATCTATTTTTATTATAAACTTAAATGTCTGCAACTTCTGTAGAAGTTAAAGGGACAGTTCACTCAAAAATGGAAATTCTGTTATCACTCTCTAACCTTTATGTAATTTCAAACCCAAATGCATTATGCTCCTTTATGAAAGACAGGTTGCTTTTCAATCTGATAGTATTTTAATAAAATATCAATTGACCATGTGTATACTTTCATTACTGATAAACATGAAAAGACAGAGATGGTTTTTGCAATTGTTGTGTATTTTGCACTCTAAACGTTTTAAAAATGCACATACTGTATGAAGAAATATTACTTTCCTGGCCTTGGAAACATAACACTCTTACTGTAGTACAGTACCGCTCCAGAAATTATAACAAAATCAAGCAGTTTAAGTGACATTAATATGTGATACACAGCTACAGCTGGTGAGTCCGTCGAATTCTTTCTTAAAGCCGGGATTGGCTGACGAAGGTAGGATGAAGTTAGCCGAAGTAAATTGCTGGAAGAAACACTGTCTCCGAAGAGAGAGAGACAGGTCTCAGGAGGTGTTCTTGAACGGGAACACACGGAAGAGCCTCGATTGCACCGTTCACGGATGTTTTACGCCTGGGGGGTTCACGCCCCTCCAAGGTGGACGATCCAATGCGATGAGAAGATTTTGGGCGCAAAATAAATGTTCTCTTTGATTCGCTTATTAGCTCATTTGCATTTAGGATCACTTAGGAGTTTGGCGCTGTAAAACTCTTAGAATGACATAAAATGAGTATGGTATAAAACACATTACTGTGCTATACATCAGCTTTCAAGGAATGAATAGAGAAACATTTAGATATAAAACATGCCAGGATTATAAGTACATTGACCTGAAGTTTATACAAGAATTAAAATATAAACAGAATACAACTAAACACACATGCTTTTGAGGTTATAGGCGAGGCCGAATAACATGGGGACAAACATACAGTGTGGAGATATAGAGGTATCCTTTGAAGTCTAAGGTTGGGCGTTAGAATCAATCCTGACCAAATGGAGGATGCTTCAGAGAGGGCAGTTGGATCAGACTTGCTGGCACCGGTGAGACTCCTGCTGAGAAGTCAGGGTTTTTTACGATGCCCCAAATGCTCACCTTTGGTCTGGCCAGATCCTACAATTCTCACTAGCTTGGATCTTTCCCTTCGTTTCGAGTATGGCTCACGAGGACAGTATATAAAGCTGAATAATTTAGCAAGCATAAATGCTACAAAATGCTTTGTTTTTGTTCCGTTCTGTTTTGTTTTTCCCACATGACATCCCATATAAACCGTCGAGACCTTGAGAGCTATAGTGTTGAGTACTGTAAGCATACGAGAGCTGCCAGAGTCTGGATCCGCCTTTGATAAAGCAACACAAACCGTATACAAGCCCAGCTTTTTTCTCCTCAATGTCAAAAGCACTTGTTCAGGCAGCTACACTTTCACCAAACCAAATTGCTTTCGCCTGCGCCATACTGTTGCTATGGCGATGGCCGGACAAAAGGAAAAGCATAGTTTTGAAATCCTTTTTCTACTATGAATATATAAAGAATGCAATTTTGCGAGCTTTGCCTGACATGACTAATATCTTGCATGTATTCTTATGCGTGATGAAAGCATGAAGATCTATGACTCTTTAGAGGACATTTTTCACCGCCGGCAACATATTGATTTCTCATTGTTTCTTCTTTTCACGTAAACTCTCGTGTTATCTCCAGATCTGCGCACAATGCTGAAATTAAGGCCGCCGCTCGTGTTGTGGTTAGTTTCCAGCGTGCTGTTACTGTATGACAAATATGAACAGGAATTAATGTTCCCCTACAGACAATGGCTAGATTCAATAGCTGATTAGCAAGTCGCTTGTTCTCTTCTGCTTTTATTACATTAATGACAAAGGAATTAATCAAGTTTTAATGCATTGATGAGACAGACCGTAACAATTCATCAAGCAATCAGAATAGGGAGGGACAGAGAAAACGTGTGTATGATGCCCTCTGTGTTTTTCTGGAAAATCCTGCATAAATCAATTTCCCTTTGTAGAAAACAGCCAAAATCAATGATTTCTATAATTTTCGTCTCTTGTTTTTCTCAAAATAAAGAAGCAAATTGCTATTGTTCCTGTTAAAGTAAATAAGACAAAACACATGAAAAATAAGCTAGTTTTTTGTTATATCGATTACACATCTATCCAGTTCTGTGACTGCCTTGAAGTCCAAAAGGTTGAGATCCACTGGTCTTTAAGACTAAAGGATGCAATAAAAGTTGTCTAGCGCCGGCATTCATCCAAAGCTGAGCTGTCTTCTCATCCGTCCTTGACAAATTTCAGACGCCGCAACATGTTGTTTATGTGCTGAGCTGCGCAGAGGAGGCAGTGGCGCTTGCCACAAAGTTTTGATTTATTAAACAACTCGCCTTGCAACGACTGCACATTTCTCCCACACTACAGAAGAGAGACGGCATATTCACCAAGCCACTGATAACAGTACAGCGGGGTGTAGAAAACACATACAGAGGTGCCCGGTCGTGAAATGTTGGCGCATAAAACATCTTGTGTTCAGTCACGCTGAGACATGGAATTCTCCCGGCACACGCGCGGTCATATGCACTTTTGTCTTACAGTATGTTTTCTAACAAAAGATGTAAAAATCCCAGATGAGATCTTTTTAATAGTATAACTTTAATAGTTTCTTCTAGACAGAAGCGAGATCAAATGGAGAGCAAAACATCTCTAATACGCAATAGTGAGTTTAAGAACCGTGCCATAAACTGAGCTTGGATTTTTTAACTCATTTCTCATCAAATTTATTCCAGCCAATTTTATACATGCATGTTCAGTGTATGTTCGTTCATAATTTACAGTGCTTTACACTCCAAAAGTCATCAGATTTTTTCCATGTTTAAATCAGAATGCTTATCATGACACACTGTATGTGTGCGTCTCTAGTTTTCACATCATTATAGACTTGAAAAGTTTTCCGATTGAAACGCTGACATCAGGTGACATTATTGCACTTTCCCAAAATAACTTAACCGGACTTGAGGTTAACGCGTCGAGACAGGAGAGGAGCGTAGGCCACCTGTCAAAACCAGAGGCCTGTCATTTAGCACCCGAGGCCCGCCGTCCAACCCTCAGGAGTCACACAGACGGAGGCAAGGTGCCGTGAAGTTGCAACGTTTTTGTTGTGTGCTCGCATTTGTGGCCCCGTGTTTGTCGAGGGCCCTGGCACCTTGCTTTTCCACCTGACTGCAGCTGAAGACAGGCGGGGAAATATGCAGAGAGTTATCGTCAGGTGAATGCTGAAAGAGCAGATAGATTGCCGTTGTCACCCCCTTTTTGTTTATTTACCCTTGGCCCCCTATCGCGCTTGGTACGCTAACACGCGCAGCCAAATACGACAGTGTCGCAATTAGAATCGGGGGGGGCTTTTGTAACGAGAAAAGTAGTAATGGTGAGGCGAGGCGTTCAGACGTAAAGAGACAAGCTCCACTCTTCTAATGACACGATTTACTGCCATTAGACGACGTCTTTGAGAAGAATTATGTAATAATGTCTAACTGTGAAATACATTCCAGGATAATATTTAATGAAATATTGATCAAATGTCATTATGTACCCGGGGGTGCTCTTGTATATTGCATGTAGATCTCAGGATGATGTTATTAAACAAATATCTAACTTATTACAGATTCCGAATAGAATCGTGACAGTAAATGATGCATATTTCAATTGGTCAAGGAAATTAAATCTATAGTATGTTGAACTATACATTGGTTATTTATTGGTGACAGGATTTCTGTTTTATGCGTCTTCGTGTTCTCGATAGAGCTAAAAATACTCTCAAAGAGAAGCGAGAGAACTGCAAACAGTCTCTTGTAGGGCACAATTCATTGATTACCTGATAAAAGGGGGCTTTTTCAATGTTTTAATAGATCCACAGGAGTTAAAAGGCTTTCTGATTTGATTTTCTGTGGATGGAGGACTGATTATTTTTCTCGGAAGGTTGCTTTTTCAGATGTCTCGTTGAAATAATACTTTTGCCACATGTGTTCCTCCTAAATGTAATGCCAAAAATGAAAACGAATTGACTTACCAAACAAGACAACCTTTGACATACGGTAAAAGATTAAAGGCAAATTCATTTGGATAGCATATACTTCATACTTCTTTGGTCTCGACCTGATGAAAATTCTTTGTTTTAAAATCATTACTTTTTGATTGCAGATTGTTTGGTTTTTAGATGCAAAACGGAATCGGGCCTTAAGAAACTGTCTTCCTCTGATCTGCATTTAAAGGAACAGTTCACCCAAACGTCTTCATGAACTCACCCTCCAGTTGTGGCACCATTGACTACCATAGTAAGAAAAATTACGTTATTAATTTCTTTGTTCAATTGAACACAAAAGAAGATATTTTGAAGAGTGTAGGAAAGCGAACCGTTCTGGGGCACTTTTGACTTCCATTGTCATTTTTCCTATTATGGTAGTCAATGGTGGCCAAGAACTGTTTGGTTACAAGCATTTGTCCAAATATCTCTCTTTGTGTTCATCAGAATGAAGAAATTCAGGAACAACTCGTGGGTGAGTAAATGAGAGAATCTTTATTTTGGTGGGTGAACTGTCCCTTTAAATCCTTCTGATTTCTAGAGAGTCAACTCTCTGATGGTTTCTTATAAATTCACATCAATAGTCTGTGAACGCATATCAAACAGGAAGTATTTTTCCATGCAATATGAGAATTATGCTACAAGATTTATTCTTTCGGCTTAAATCTGCCTCAAAGCGAAATGGAAAGCGACGCGTCTGCAACTTGCTTATCCCTCAGATACCTGTGATATGTATTGGCTCCACATGCCCACTCACAGATAATTTGGTAAAAAATATATCCAAACATATCCGCAGAGTATAAGCGGCGTGGAGAAGCGCTCTGTTCTGCTGAGCAAGGGTCTAATGTGTATCATTGGCCAGCACTAACAACTATGAAAATGACTTTTTTGGCCATCAGTAGCAAAGGTGTCCCGTGTGCCAAATCTCCTCTTCCTCACTCCAGACAGCATTAAGATGCGAGCAGCAATTCCGTTTGTGTAGCACAGCATGGGCTTTGTGTGAATATGTGGCGTGTCCGGGTGTCTTAAAGTCCACTAAGACTTTAAAGTCTATTTGTTTGCTCGATTAGGCAGGTATACCGTATTTCTATGGATCTCTTGATTCCATTTACCCTCTGTACCATCCAGCAACGGATTTAAAGGGATAGTTCATCCAAAAACTTAAATTTGTTGCTTTTTACACACTCCCAGGCCATCCGATATATACTGTAGGTAACATTTTTTCTTGAGTAGAACCATAAAGAAGATTGTTTGGTAAATCCGCAGCCCTCTCTGCCTCATATAATGGGAGTCTATGGGGTCCACCTGTCTAAGAGTCTAAGGGAGTGTTGAGCGTAATTCCTGTGATAGTTGCTTAACACTCTCTTTCTGCAGGTGGCACTAAACGCACCAGACGCTGGTATGCCAACCGTCACCAAATACTACAAGAAGTAGATCATGATTGGGACTGTGCAGAGGATGCACATAATGGGTAATATTATTAAAAATGACTCAGTTTTATGAAAATAACGAACGATTCGCTTCACAAGACGTCAACATGTCGCCAGGAGCCGCTTTTTTGGAATAACATGCTTTAGGAATTCTTAGACAGGTGGACCCCATAGACTCCCATTATATGAAGCAAATAGGGCTGCGGATTTACCAAACAATCTTCTTTATGGTTCTACTCAAGAAAAAATGTCACCTACATCTCTCATGGCCTAGGGGTGAGTAAATAAACAGCAAATTGGAGTTTTTGGGTGAACTATATCTTTAAGTGAGGCCTGGCCAAATGAGTTGATGGCCAGGATTTTAAGAAGAATTGAAAGAAATGAATTAATAATCACATTAAGTCAGGCTTTTTAAAAATGTAATGATACCAAAAAAAGTTTCTATGAGGGTTTGGTTTTAGGCTTGTGGTGAAGTTCAGGGGAAAGAAAATACCATTTGTCTGGTATAGACAAAAGTCTATGGAATGTCCTCACGAAGATACCAGAAGCAACCTGTGAATCATTTCTTTAATCAAACACTTTTGGTCAATTTCTGGCCGCATCCCCAAAGGAGAATTAGTGATGCAAGAAACGGCCGACAAAGCGTTTCTCAAGAAACAATGTTGCCTGAGGAGGCGGCCAAGAAGCGAATGACAGTCGCTTCTTCTTTTGTCAATATGTACCTGTAAAATATTGACCAGATTAAAGATCAAGACCCCTTTATTTTTCATCCTCTTTCCCCAAAATGAAAAGAAAGTACTTGATGCTCAGCAAATATGACTGACTTCAGATCGACAGACAGCCTATTAATTTTTCATCAGACCAACGCTCGCTCTGGATGTTTCCTTTAACATTTCATCTCGTCTTTACTCCAGGACAATCCAGGACATCATTTTAGCAATTTATCAGTTCACGAGCACAGACGTGCCCTCTGTCAGCTGGAAGAGAAAGACACAATGCTTCTGTATGCGGGTCACAGTCCTGGCAGCTTGACAGACTAACACAAGCCTGATGACTGTTAGTCTTAAAATAAAATCATCTATATGATTATATAAAACTGGAGAAATGTATGAAATCAGAGCAGCAGCTGGTCGGCTGTAAGCTTTCATTACACAAATCCCAGATTATCATTGAACCGTGAACCTTGACCATTTAACCTAAATTATCCCGGGTAATGTGTCATTTCACATATTTGTTTTATTTAAATTGTCATTTAGAATTGTTGATATTGTGCAGTCTTTTGAAACGGTACAATGGTACAATGACAGGATCAAAATTGGGGTAGTGTTTACCGTAGTTTCTATTAACGGTAAAACATTCTGAGGGTTTTATTTTCATATAGTTTTATATATTCTAGCACAGAATAATTTCTGTTAATAATAGTTTTGTCACACCAGAGGTAACATTTTCTTGTTTCATTGTAGTATTATTGAATAATTAATTCATATTTTGAATAAGATTTAATTTAAATATCTTTCATTTCAATTTTAGTTCATTTTCTACGATTATTAATATTTCTTGTTATCTGCTTTCATTATTTATTTATTTAATCAGTTATTGAATTTGATCTATAGGTTTATTTTTATTTCATACGTGGTTTTAGTTTAGATTTTCTTTATTTTCGATTCCAATTTTAGTTTTTAGGTAATATTTACGCCTATATTTTATTTAATATCAATTAACAGAAATACTTTTAGTAAACCAACCCAAACCCTGGGGCTGTGTTTTAATAAAACAGTCCTATATTTTATGAATGTGCATAACATATGTGAATGCCAGGTTTGATGTAGTTTTGGTATTATAAAGTCATTAAAAAAGCACACCGGTGACGCAGGTGCGTCTCAAGGGTTCGGAAGAACACGACTCGCTCCTCTTTACAGCACTTAAGACCCTCGTCTTCATGAATAAAGAGACTGATTTTATGGCAGCGAGGATAGAAGGACTATCATAAATGCAAATCTCAAATCATAAAAGTTGAAACTCTTGGAAGTTGGTGGGTTGGGTCAAACTCGAGGGAGATTAAGAGAGATTAAAACTGCTTAATACCTGGCAGCGTGTTATTGGACGACTCTCGGCGCCGGGACAGGAAAGGTGACTTTAGCTGAAACAAGACTTATGATCCGTCTGGACGAGCCATCACCTGAAGAAAAGAACAAGAGGAAGGAGATGTTCGTGTTGGTTTGTTAACCATAAGATTGTTTGGCTAGATCATTTAGATATTTTTAAAACTTGTGTTTTTAACTGATGTAACAAAAATGCAATAATTCCTCATTTAGTTTCCAGATTTATTTGCTGCCAGAATAGCTGTTGATGTTGATCTTATTTGGCTCGAGGAAATGCGTTTTTTCACCTGTTTTGTTTTGGTAAAAAACACGACTAGCTATGTGTACCTCAGGAAAGAATCAAAACAGGATAAAGTGTTTGAAATGACCCTTTTAAAGTACCACAACTTGAAGAGAGCAGATGACTGATCTTGGTGCGCTACGCCGCAAAATGCCTCGGAGATAGACACCATGTTGCGCTACAGTTTCCGGATACCACACATCCTCAACAAAGTGATTTCCTGCTGGCAAAAATCAATAGCCATCCTGTTATGTTTACACCGCGAAGGTCGACAGACACGTCGAAAACAAGTCTAAAAACAATCTCTGCTGCTTCATTTCATCTCAAGTGATGGACAACAAACCTCACCTGCTCCCGAAAGTTCATTTTCCAAAAAGAGCAACACTCACCTGTGAATGGAGTCGAGCGCCGATGCGCTGCTGTTGTGTCTGTGCACACACATTAGTCTCTGGGAATATCACGATGTCCTGCCAGGTGCAACCACAATCGCTTTAAGGATGCACGTGGGGTTTATGTACATTTTTAGGATACGAGGTTCTCCATCCTTCTTATGACTAGTCTCTCCAAACGTTCCTACGTCAGATATTTAAAGAGATAGATCGCTTAAAATAAAAAAATCTGTCATCATTAATTTACTCTCATGTGGTTCAATGCGGAATACACAATAGAAGATATAAAAAAAAAGTCTGTGTGTTTGCTATAATGAAAGTCAATGGAGATCTTTTGCGGTCTGCAGAAAGAAAGGAAGCCATACAGGTTTGAAATGACATGCGGATGAAAAAAATCTGAAATAATTATCATTTTTGGTCGAACCAAGTTTAGAACTTCAGCATGGCTTGCGGGGACAGTTCCATTCTAACTACACTGAAGCATGTATGACCCCGTAACCACAATAACAGCGATGTAATAATTTCATGCCCTCATGTTACTGTATTGTTTCCAGCAGCCTTTGATTGAACTCTAATGCAGTGCCAAGCCGTACAGTCATGAGTACAGTACCCAAGGTCCGACCCCGGACGTGACCTCTGTCAAAGGCTTCAATAGCACAGCCAGCCGAAGACCCCCAGTCGCCCCCCAACAGCAGACCAATGACTCCAATTAAGGCGACCCGAGGTGACAAAGACAAATGAGTGTTTTGGCTGAGAACCGTAATTGCGTGGATACGACCCATTACCTGCCCTTCCCAGGTGTAATTATTAAACCACCGGTGCCGAACAAATGAGCCGAACATAGGCCTGCGGGCGCAGCTGAGCGCCGACCGCCTCACCTCGATCTCAGCGCAGGCGTCTCTCCTCCAGACCAACAGCTGCGAAACACCAGCCGCTTCGACTGATGGAGGTCCCCGAGCTAACAAGACCTGCTGCCTCACCTCACAGGCGGAAACATTCATCCACTGGAAACTTTCTTGACTTGAGAAGAAGAATGTAGGTTAGATTCAACTTGAGCCAGATACTAAAGAAGAAAATGCTGTTGTTGTTCACATTTATTTTCGGAAGGACTTTATTTTACAGTCCTGTTTCCCATGTACATACTGTGTACAGTAAATATAATAACTGTGTAATAACTATGTACTAACCCTGAACCTTAACTGAAACCTTAACTTAAACCATGTTGTAAGTAACTTTATACTCCCCAGTACTTTCTGAGGTAAGTTCACTATAGGCAGTAGCGTTGTTAACCACCATGCAAATGCGTAGGGCCCCGCAAGCTTGGGGCACCCTAGTGGCTACAAGAAGTAAAATCATTTGACGCTTGATTTAGACACTCAGAAATATGCAATGAAGCGTACGTTTCAAAGCGGTGCTCAAAAACAAAGAAAGCAAAAGAAAATAGATCTAATACTAATTTTACAAATATGGCAAAACATTGTTATGAAAAGAAACATAAGAAGAATCTTGCACCTTTTACTTTCTTATACTGTAGTTAAAAGCGTTCTGTATTATTCTGAATAAAACAAAGGACACTTTTTCTTCCCAAAACCAAGAAGGTTAATTATAACAAACTGTAGAGAATTATGTGCTGTTATGTGGTCCAACTTAAAATAAATCCAGTTTATATTTATTTGTATATATGTCTCATCAATACCATGTATTCAACACTGCTGTGCAAGTCAAACAAAAATGTTAGGGCATGTGTGGGGTCCTCAGGTATTGACTTTGCTTAGGGCCCCCAAAATGGTTAACACGCCCCTGACTATAGGTACACGTACTGTAAAATAAAGTGCAACCTTTATTTATTTTCAAATTCATTTTGTATTCTTTCGTCCATGGAGCACAAAAGGAGGCCTAACGTCACGCAGTAAGCCTCGATGGGGATTTTTACTGCCACTCTCACCGTGAGGAAATGTCTCTTGACACAATACATTGACTTTCATTTTTCACCCCTCTCACATCTTTAGGTGTGTTTTTTGTTTGTTTAGTTGAGTGAGTTTAAATATGAAGATGCATCTGAACAGGCGTCTGCCCCGGAATCGTGCATGGAGATACTCTACACTCTCTTAATGTGTATGTGAGCAGAGAAATCCGCTCTGTTTTCACTTTTCATCTGCAAAGCCGTTCAATTTCATTTTACCTGCTGCCTCGCGCCGCCGGGTTCGGGCCCATCCCGACATACAAAAAGGCATTAACGTACCCCGGCACAACGAGCAATGTTTTTTATTTGTTTTATTCGATGCAATTTCTTGGCCTGATCTGTGTGGCCCATGCGGCGTGGAAGTGTTTTTTAAATCTCTTTAATCATGTTGCGAGGCTGCGGGAAGACGGGAACATATATTCAAGGCGAATGGCGAGTGTAACTTAAGGTGATGCTATCAATTACACCGGGCCGCCTGCAGAAGATATACGGCGATATCAGCGCTGCAGCGTACGGCCAAAACCACAGAGACTGTATTTGAAATAAAAGATAGTCAGAACAGTAGAGACACTCGCTTCTGCCCCCTTGAGACCGGATTGCTAATAACAAGTGATGTTACAGTAATGTTACATTGTGTCGCTCCTCCTAAAAGATAAATGACATTGCTTTGCTGCTTATACGAGAAAGTAACTTTTTTCAGACTAACAGTGTTTTGCTTGTCTTGTTTGGCAAGAAAATCTACTTCAGAAGATCAGACATGATCTGTGTTTCTACAGTCTAGTGCCGTTGCACTTTTTTGTTATACATTAAAATTGAGTTCTGAGATCTTTTTGAGATTCACTTCGTTTAGAGGGCTCGCACACTTTCATACGCTTCTGTTGGGAAAAGATGCCTTTGTTTTCTCCCCCTCCTTATTTTTGACAGAAGTTTAACAGAATGAATTGACAGAATGTACCATTTCACACACAAAGCAGAAAACCGTCATCTTCACCATCAGTCCAAACATAATCCCTATATTACATTTCTTTAACAGCTTTCAAATGTTTAAATCATGTTCTGCACTATATTTGTTCTGACATCTTATGTATGAAAGTATGAAAATTCTTTACAATTTTGATGAGTAAAAAAAGTAAAACGTTTGCAAGGGTGGACTCGAGAGAATTTGAACAAATGGAAGGAACAAAATAAAATAAGAAAACCGACAGTAAAATGTTAATTCCAGGTTAAAAACAGTGCACTGTTACACTTGGTTTAATTCAATAAGTGTACTTAAAGTACTCTATTTTCACACATGTGTACCTATACTTAGCATAACCTCTATACATTGTGTCTCAAAATAACACAGTTACTCAGATCTCAAATTTATTTTAAAAAGGACTACAGTTTTTTGTCTAATAAATCAAAAACGGAGCACTTCTAGATATTTTTTTAGATATTTTGTATATTATTAGGATTTACGCGTAACAACACCTATCAACACACTTAGAATAAATATCAAACTGTTTCAGTTCTTATAACCACATGTAAAGCTATTGTTTGATCTTGCTGTCGTTGTTTCTCTGGTGTTGTCTTGTTAAATCTATGTTGTGTCCTATGCGAGGTGACGGCTGTTCTGTACAGGAGGCAGACTCTGTATCAAGACCTGTGGGATTCTGATCCAGGGTCAGTGAAAGATCTTCATGGCAGAGGCATAAAGGGGGCGTAAGAGTGCATGGACGACACACGTGTAATACCCCACACATCTGTTCAGTGACAGAAGAAGAGCACGCTGTAATCTCACACCTGCTGCGTGAGGACCACCAGACGCACACAGCTGCTGCTGCGGATCAATGATGCAACACAATAACACACACACACACACACACACAGCTTCTGCTGCTGGTGCTGATCAATGATGCAACACAAACTCACACACACTCGCTACTGCAAATCCATCCTGAGCAAAAATCTCACACACATGGCTGTTTGTTTTGATATGTATGTTTTAGAGGTCACTATCTATTTGAACGCCACTGTTATGTTTTTGTTATACAGTAAGTGAGAATGATTTTAAAGTAACACTACAGGGATTTTGGGAGGATCTATTGACAGAAATGCAATATAATAAACAAAACTATTTCTTTAGAGGTGTATAAAGACCTTACAGAATGAACCGTTATGTTTGTAATACCTTAGAATAAGCTGTTTATATCTACATACAGATCAGCCCTACATGAATTTAATTCGCCACCATGTTTTGTACAACAGCCCTGACATTTTGCGTTATGGACGTGACATAAAAATTCTCAAAGAATGAACTTGTTACGATTATATTGAACTATCTGTTTATATTTTACTGAACCCTTGTTGATAGAGTATAAACATCAAAAAATGTCAGTCTATTTAAAAAAAGGGAAATAAACATGCGTTGTGGATGTGACAAAAAAAGAACGCGTTTTTTGGGAGACGATAAACTTTGTAGGATTTCTGTAATATAAAATGCACAATCCTGAAGCAATAATACCCAATGATTGGAGAAGGGAGGCCTCTTTATTGAACAAAAAATAGTTACTTTATATACTTTTCATGTGTCCATTTATGAGGAATATGTTGCGTTATGGATGTGACAATCCTGAAAATGGCTCTTACCTGACTATGAAATTCATGCACTAAAATAAAACAAAAGCTTTACAAAGCTGAAGAGAGATCTCACATGAGTATTTGAACCACCAAATGCTAAAATCTGTGCTGTTACCATAGTAAAAACTGCTGGTAAAAATTGTGGTAAACTTGACATTTTCACGGAATTACCCAGTTGTCATGATGTCTCTGTATGATAAACTAGAAAATGAGAAATTATTATAACATTCAAAAACACATGAATTACTTTAACTTATGAGTAGCTTCTGTTGTTTGAAAGTAAACACCAGATTGGAAATGTCACACACTTGGTCTGACACAGAAATATAGACACCAGCAGTCAGAAATGATAAAGAATAAAAAGACCGGACAGAAAAGAGCAAGAACCGTTCACTGTGATAACTGCTGTGAGAAGAGCCGAGCGCTATCATTTATCAGACCGTTTCACCCCCTTCTTCTCTTTCACACCAACCTCTCCTCCCGCCCAGGCGCCGCACGTCAAAAAGACAGAGAGAGAGAAAGGAGCTCAGGAAGAACGAGGTCTGCGAGATGTTCCTCACTGAGTTCATGAAATATGCACCCGTCCCACTTTCTCGAGCATCACAATTAATCTAATGTTTCTCCGGCAGCCCTGACGCTGCGTAATTCAGATCCCACGGGTGAAGCGACTGCAGGGCGAGGGATTACACTGGAGAATATCCAACTATTACCACGAATAAACCAGCGGGTGGTAAAGATTTATCCAGAGATCCCACAGAGGAGATGCTGAGGAGAAAACAGACGCATTTATGCCCACAGGACCATATAAGAACATATATACAGACTCTTATATCAAGTGAAATTTTTGCAGTGTTGAGATTAAGGAGTTAAAATGAGTAACAGAGCAGCCCATAAAACACGAATGAGATCTCTTTCATATCTCAATTAATGAAGTCTGAATGAAGACTTTTCTGTTTCATGAAGTCGAGTGGGTTTCTTCATTACCTTTTCTGTCAGGTGTCAATAGTGAAAAATTGTTGACTTGCATATCTGCAGACTTTCTCTTTTAGTAAGAGAATTGCTGGTTTTCTTGTGCGTGTCGTTTTAGTGTTGTTGTGGACAGGTGGTAGGCGTCTCATTCGTCCATTAAGTCATTTCACAAGGGTAAATGTCTTAGCCTTGTGAAACAGCTACAGTATAAGTGTTTGTCTGTTCAATCTATGAATGCACACGCATGTCACGAACAACATGTTTTACTTACGTCATTCATCAAACAGTATACAGCTAAAAAATTCGGTCTGACGAGAATTTGATGGGGAAATGATCGAGTTTATACTGAAATAATGTTGAGAAAGTTATCTTGACGAATAAGCAATATTTGATTGACGTTAATGCAGACATGTTAGTCATCTGTTGTTTATACCACATAAAGAATATTAATTGTGATTGTTCTTTTCTATAACACACTAGCAAACCAAAATATTACTGATCCAAATGTGGTTTACAAATAAACATCTTTGGTTCAGCAAATATTCATTTTTAACCGTGTGGGGTTATAAGTTCTTAAATTGGCTCTATGGAGATGAGTATTGTTCATAATCACACATGATAGGGACTTTAAATCATCAGATTGTTAGCGTGGGTTATTAAGGTAGTGCTTTGGACTGTGAGCTCAGTGCTTTATCAGAGCTGTGGGGTTTTATTTGTACAACCAATCTCTACAGTATTTCAGTGCACACTAAACTGTCACTTGGTTAAAACTTGGACTGGTTGTGCCCTGTCCTCAAAAACCATGATCAAAACGATAAAAAGTTGAAATGAGCCATACTACAAAATGAATAGGTTTGGTGCTCTGTTGGGTCCCCTGTAGAATCTTCCAGCCGGGAACCACTAAAAACTAGAAAGTTATTTTACTTCTTCCCAAAGTTTGTTGGGTCTAAATTGAACATTTATTTTTAACGTTCACATACTACCGTGCAGAATCCGAGGATATGTTCTTTCTCTTCACAGTGTCTCATGCAAGTGTGTGGACACCTCCTCCAGTACATCTCAGATCTCCAGTGCTGTCCATATATACAATATAAATTAAAAGCACTCTCTGTCCTTCTCTCTCTCTGTCTGCTATTTCAGTCATCCTTTGCTTTTGTCTTCGTCCCTCCGGAGGCTGCTGTAACCATCTATCCAGAATGTCTGATTTTCGGTGTAACTTCAAGTTGAGAAACAGTATATTACTGTACCAACTAAGGACAACATTCAGCCGTGGAAAAACATTAAGAGACCATTTCAAAGCACCGTTTCAGTTTTTAAAAATATCCTAGTTATAGGTATGTGTTTCGGCAAAATTATAATTTACTAATTACGGAAGTTTCAAATCATTTTTTCTATTTGCATTTTTTTGGTATAAAATGAAAACAGGTGAAAATAAGAAAAAGGATGCTCTGTTTTTCAGACCTCAATTCGAAGAAAACAAGTTCAGATTCACTTTTAAGCAATACAACAGTCTAATTCCAACATGTATTTAGAAAAAGTTAAAAGAAAAAAAATGATGTTATAAACTGGATTTTTCTCACAGCGTTCATGTGTCTTGTCAGGCTTTCATTCTTTCACATTGCTGTTGGATGACTTTATGTCACTCCTGAGCTTTGATTTTGTTGAAATTCCACAAACACTGGACTGGAATGACCATACATCTAGGAATGATGATTACATGAAAATTTGGAATGGTATCATACTCTCATGTTTTCTGCAGTTGTATATTGTATACTGCACCACACTTCACTCCTGTCAGTTGAATGACTGTAATACAGACATTACACTATACAGTTTACTGTGAATTACATGTATTGGAGTTATTGGAATTAGAAATTAACCAAACCTCTTATTTTACATGTTCTAATGGTTGGCGTTAACCCAGAAAATTTTCATTTTTTAACCAATCATGGGTTGAAAATAACCCAAGATAGACCCATGGTAACGACACATTAACTATTGGTGTTTACTACAGTAACTAGAGTTTAAATGGTATTTGTAGCAAAACTGTGGTTTTAAAATTGGTAAGCCTCCAACCTGCAAGACTTTCTCCTGCCTAACACAAAAGAAGATATTTTGTAGAACGCTGAGAACCAAACAACACAAAAGAAAGAGTCACCTAAAGATTGACATGATGTTGAATAAATACTGACAGAATTTTTATTTTTGGGTAAACTGTCCTTTTAACATTCTTTGTTGAGGTTGACATCATGTGGTCACGTATCCTTTAGGTGTCCATCATCATTGTATCCACTTTACATTAGAAAGATGAAGATAGTCATGTGGGTTTGCCACAACATCAATAATTTTAACTTTGAGATGAACAAACTCTTTTATTCGAGCACATTCGAGCTTTGTAAGGAGCATCATTCGCCTGCTTTTCTCCAGCATAACTGTTTCTGGTCAGCGTGCTGTGGATCTCTGGGAGTTTTGTGTGGGCCGAGGGGTGTGTGGAACACGGCTAAGAATAATGGTTGTGCTAGCGTGTGGGTGGGCAGGGACACAGTCAAAGCAAAGGCCATCTGCCATAACAAACCTCCTGATTAAAAACCTGGGGAGGAGTTTATCGCTTTATTCCCTTCCAGACACACAGACACACAAACTTTTTTATTTCTTTACTTTATAGCCTTTATTGTCCAACACTCTGCACGTAGGAGAGAAAGATATAAATCTTTAAAATATTTCACCTGGAGAGCAATGTGAAAGAGATGGAATGGAGATGTAAGCCTCTTGATTTCTCTCGTGAGACGCAAGGAATCTCACATGTGTCTCCAGTTTTAGAAAATATGAAATGCTTAGATTTGCCAAGACACTACAGTCAGCAATCAAACTCAAACATCTATGAGCTTAAATGGATAATAAATGCTAATGTTTACTTAAGTCTAATCTGTGTGTCAGATATTTCTTCCGAGAAAATGAGTCAGAAATTTCACAAATGTCTCTTTTAGAGCATCAGAAGAGATGTCAACAATGTGTCAAACTGAGCTCAGATTTTTCAAGTCTAAAATCAAATGTCAACATTATTAAATATCTCAATATGAACTCATCAACATTTTACCCAAATCCAGATTGTTTTACCTGGCGTATAGGGACTTTTCCAGTTGGGCAGAACAGAACAAACAGAGGGCCGCTCTTGGCCAAAAGGTCCTGGGCTTTTTTTAGTCCTATTCCAGCCCTGATCTAATGTACTTAAATTTCTCAACAGCGGACCGTTTCCAGAGTAATGTGTTTTCTCGAGCTAGCCGTAGCACGGGACTGATCAGAAGACTGCAACAGTTTATTGATGAAAATTAGTAAACGTAATGTCAGAAACACGAGCTGTACGTTCCGCGGACTTCGGATTCGACCGGAAGCAAAAGACCTCTTTGGTCCATTTAAAATGGGAAGTACAAACTTAATTTTGATGGATTATCCCAAAGCACCTCGGTTAGTGTTGTGAGGGATCTCATCTATCTCTGTCAGTTTACATAACACTGATGAACCTTGTAGTCGTATGCAGGTGACACGACAATGACACGAGTAAAGCAAAAGAAAACATCTATCACAGAATAAAGTGTGTTCATGAACATTTACTCGTCAGTGAAATGTAAGCTAAAGTTTGAATTTGTTCTCCAATTATTCTCAATGATGTCTAGGAGAAATAAATGAGATATTATATAAATTTGTCTATTCAATTTTAGGGATTTTACGATTCACCGTGAGCCGGTTGAAAATCGATTAAAATATGTGACAATTCAAGTCGGTTGAAATGTTAAACCAACCGCGATACATGTTTTGAGCAGGGGTCGCTGTTTTCACTGCAGAATTGCTTTACAGAGATCTCAGTTAAAGGGATAGTTCAGCCAAAAACTCAAATTTGCGGTCTATTTACTCACCCCAAGGCCATCCATAAAGAAGATTGTTTGGTAAATCCGCAGCCCTCTTTGCCTCATATAATGGGAGTCTATGGGGTCCACCTGTCTAAGAATTCCAAAAGCACATAATTCAGAAAAGCGGCACCTGGCGACATGCTCACGTTTCGTGAAGTGAATCGTTTGATATTTTCATAAAACTGAACATCCTTTTTATAATATTAGCCATAATGTGCAGCCTCTGCACACAATAACAATCTTCTTCTTGTAGTATTTGGATACCAGCATCTGGTGCGTTTAGCGTCACCTGCAGATAGAGAGTGTTGATGCTGGACAGTATGGTTAACATTATTAAAAATGACATTCAAATTTATGAAAATATCGAACAAGTCACTTCACGAAATGTCAACATGGAGCAGCTTTTTGGAATAACGTGTCTTAGGAACTCTTAAAATGGCGGACCCCATAGACTCCCATTATATGAAGCAGAGAGGGCTGGGGATTTACCAAACAATCTTCTTTATGGTTCCGCTCAAGAAAAAAATGTCACCTACATATCGGATGGCCTGAGAGTAAATAAATAAACCGCAAATTGGAGTTTTTGGCTGAACTATCCCTTTAATGCCAGCAAACGTGGATATGCTGATAAAAACATCAAAAATCCAGTCTAAAAGCACAAAGATTGTGCTTTTCCTAGCACAAATAAAAGTTGTAGGATAGACTTCTTTTAATTTGTAATAAATTATTCATTTAATTTAATATTTTGGGATTTTTTTTGTTATTTGACATAAAAGACATATTTTAATGTACAAAGAAATGTGCAGGATTTTTTATGGAGAAATAATAAAAGGCACTTCTAATTCATTTCATTTTTGGTAAAAAAGGAATCATGATTTGTGACAAATCGTATCGTGAGATAAGTATCATGAATCGCATGGTGAGTTGATTGATCGTTACACCCCTATTCAATTTAATATTAAGATTTTTCTTTCTAGCAGTAAACGACTGTAGATTCGCTCCTGGCCGACAGAAATGTTCTTCGCTTAGGGATGTTTCTCTAAAACCAATACACCGATTTACATTTCCAGAGTTCTCGTGATGTTTTCCAGCATCTGTGAGAGTTCAAAAATATTAAAATCTCAGTGTTTAAAGGGAAAAGCACCAGACATTTAACCTTCCATTTTACAAGCAACAGATCCAAAAGCAACATGGTAAGAGAGACTTACATTCTGATGTTTGTCCTTCCCCATCAGCGTTTATAAAGTTTGTCGAACCACACAGAGACAGAACGGGGGGGATTGAGAGTGATTGCCGTGTTCTCTAGAGATCCACACACGTGGCCTTCTGCTCGGCAGGAGAGAGATTTCTGGGGCATTCAGTCCCCCACAGGGCCCGTGATCTAACCCGTAGCCACACGCTTTCCTTCCAAAGTCGTCCTCGATGGCTCTGTGAGTACTGAAGGAAAATTGCACACACACAAACATTTAGAGTTTGTTCTCAACAGACTCGACTGCAGAGTCACTCAGAGTAACACAGTTTGATGTGCGGATACTCTCTGGATAAACAAACGCAAACACTTGTGTAACACAATTTAAACATTTTGAGTATTTCAAATATCCTGATTTTCTCAATGCAAAAGTTGCAATGAAATATGAAGATTGACAAATGGTGATATTTTCCGGTAGAGTCTATAAAGAGAAGCACATCTTATAGGTCAGCACGCTTACAAACCCCTCATGAGGGGCACATTTATACATGAAGAGTTCAGATGAAAGATCCTTAAGTGCCGTTTGAAATGTTCTTCTAAAATAAGCGTTTTCTATCACGATCCAATGTTTAAGTTCAGTGATTTCACTTTCATTCATACTTGTAATATTAACATCAGAGGCTGATCAAAATGATCATTTTCGAAATAAAATGTCAGATGTTTTGCATATGAAGTCTTCATATATTTGCTTTTTATTTTGGGAAAATAAAATATGGACACTGTACATACACTGAGACCACTCCAAAATTATATTCAGTTTCTCTGAATTTACTATTTATGTATTTAGATCAAATATGTAAAATCATTTTGGTTTTATACTGTGAACTAGTGACATTTCTCCCACATTTCGAAATGAAAGTATGATTTAATTTGCCGAAAATTAAAACAGGAAAAACTGGTCAAAATTGGATATATGATGAAATAAGTCTTTGCATTCCCTCAGTTTCTCACATTGCTTTTGGTTTACTTTATGTCATTCCTTGCAATTGAATTGAATTGAATTGTTCATTTTAAAATTCACACATTGGGCTGCAATACATGCAGAAATGATGGTTGAAGAAAAAAACTCTTGTTTTTTTCAGTGACTGTATATATAAAGCAAAAACTAAATTAGAATTTATCCGATCCCAACTTTTATAAATTTTTTAAATTGTATATATTTATACACACAAATACTTACATATGAATTCCTTTAATGCCTTTTGTTTTAAACCTGCACATCGAAGCCTTTCTTATTGTGTACCATTTCTCATTCCGGAGCGAGCTGTCTATTTTATGCCCTTCAGCAAAACTCATTAGTCAGAAAGTGAAACAAGAAATCTTTCCACCTTCCAGATGTCAGTGTAAAGCCTCAGTGATAGAGACCAATCAGCAGCAGTCATTACTCTTACATTCAGAGATCTCTGCTGTCCATGCACTTCATCTAACAAGACACGATCTGACCTGAGAGTCTCAATGAACTCACAGTTCAGACTATGTAAACCACTTTTTGATGCCCATCCCAAAACAGCCAGCTTGTCATTGAAATAAATCAGAGAGTTGCCACAGAGGAATGAAATGATGTGCTCAGACTAGAGGTGTGCCAAATTGACTTAAATATATTAGAAAACAGATTCACTTTTTTCTTGACTGCTGTCCAAACCTGACAACTGTAGTAAGAGTAAATTATATCTCATGAGTACGTTTTTCAATCATGGGTAGATTCAACACTTTTCTCTTCAGACTCACTCACGGGTCACAATGCACATCATCGTTGATCTCCACATTAGCGATATGATGTGAAGCTGTGTTTATTTTTTCAGACAATAGACAAAAAGATGCTAATTTGTCTGTATTTATGAAGGATAAATGATTTATAATAAACCTCCTGACTGATAGCTTGTGTGTTGTGATTGATTAAATTATATGCACATCATCTCTGTATCATTAAACTCAAATGTGATCAGTCCGTAAATCCAGGCTATATTAAGAATACATTGAGAACGAAATATGCATGAAAATACTCACTTAAACATCACATTTTGTAAAAAAAAATATCAAGTTTCTTATTTAAAGGAATGGGAATTATATTTCATTTCTACTCCTTATTTGGATATTTACACATGCATATATTTGTTAAAGATCATATACATGTAAAAAAATGGACTAAATAAATATATGTAGACATAAAAAGGCAATCATTGATGCATTTAATGTGACATTTAAGTTAAATCCTAAAAAGAAATTATAATAATAAGCAATGATAATAACTAAACATTAATTTAATTTAATCACTATTCCAAGTTTGAATAAGAACAACTTTGTATTGTGTTTACCAAACGCACACGCATGAAACAGCATAGCAGAGACTTGTCTAACACGGACATGGCACGATGAGACACGACAAAAGAATGCATTAGAACCCATTATCATTTTATATCTGGACACGGCACGGCATGACGCGTCAATCCCATTAAAACAAGCCGTGTGTTCTGTCTCAACCCTGCCGGTGTGGACACGGTGTAACTTTAAGCTCACCTATGCAGATACCCACAATGCATCTGGGCTTATGTTAACAAAGGGTGCAACAGCTCCGTAAAATCACCCGTGATCTTGTGCCAACATCAAGACAGCACAGAAACATTAAAGCTCCTCGAAAAGACAATGAGAGTTTGACAAGTTTCAAGCCTGTCTGTTTAACAGGCAGTGCACTTCATCCGGGAATTCTTCAGTCAAGTCCAATCATGTTTACATAATGGGTGTCCATCATTGAACAGACTTAATGAAAGCTTTTATTCAATTCCTTCTCTGAGCTGTGGAAAACAAGCTGAAATGAGTGTTTAGTGACTTCTAGCCACACAAGCTCGATTTCACGCGCCGTTGCGTGCCTGAGTGTCAGAACAGGAGACGTAACGCATCGGCTGAATACTTTCTTTTGTGCAATGACACAAACATCTGAAGGTCACTTCATCGTCCACTAATTGAACACCAAGCACATATTTTGTACGTACAATGACTGCACGTGTACAATATTGATGTTAAAGGCAAGGCAAGGCAAGGCAAGTTAATTTATATAGCACATTTCATACACAAATTCAAAGTGCTTTACATAAAATAAAATAAAAAATAAACAGCCAAACTCCCCTTACTAATATCTTACATCTCTGCTGTCATGAGATAAGAAATATTACTTGGTTTCCTCTGGTAAATATTCAGCACAAACATACATTTGTGATCCCAGTTGGATTCAAAAACTCTTGTTCTGGCCAGATAGTTGACGTATGGCTGTCAGGTGACACGCAAACTAAAATACAGTGATGCTTTACAAATGTTCTGTACATCACAGATGTGATTTCTCTGCATACGGATCTATACAGATGTCACATCTCAGGATTGATATTCTGCACCTTCTGCTTCTCATTAAAACTGCAGCAGAGACGGATGCATGACGGAAACTTCTGCTGAAACACTTTATACACGGAAATAAAAATATATGGGGGAGTACATTTCTTCTTTCTTATGTACCTCTTCTTTAATGTTTTCAACACCTATACAGACAAAATTCCCAGCACTTGCTTTAAAATTGCATATGGTTTTGTTATAAACGAGCTAAACAAAGTCTGTGATTATACATTTTCAGATATGATCAAAATAAACTTCTCTTCTCTTGGCAGTCATCCTCACACTCTGTTTGAACGGTTAAAAAGAAAAATCTCCCAAACTGTTGGTCAACATTATGTTTTAATAATATATTTCAACCCAGACATTAAGAGTATCATACATTTCTGATTACATGCAATAGAACAATGAGAAAAACACACTTTCAAAATCCTGGGTAGTTTTAACCCATAATTGGGTCAAATATGGACAAATACGATTTTTGGGACCCAACCGTGGGTAAAAATGAACCTTTTTGCTTAAACAAATGTCATTTTTATAGATCGGCAAGCCCACAAAGATGATAATGTATCTGTATTTTCAGGGACAAAAGATTCACAATCACTTCATTCGCCATCAGGTTTAGAAACACAAAATTAACAGAGCGTTTCGGAAGGAGGGACTTTATTTAGACCGGAAGAAATCCAGTTGTTTTGTAAGCAGAGGGACAGAGGTGAACAATAGACTTGAAAGATGTGAAATATTAAATGTTTTTTTAAATAAGAAACATGAACATCCATTTTTAAACACCCAAAAACACAATCAAAGCCTAAAAAACAGCAAAAGACTGAGTCCTTTTAACAGAACAAAATATTGAATGTTATTAAAGTTATTTTTTAATTTAGGGCCATTTTTATTTGGTATTTTCTGTATACCCTTGAAGGCTATTGCTGGAAAGAGAAACTACGTGGGTTTTGTATGCAATGAAACAAAAATACCTTGAATGACTACTTAGCAGTCATTTCAAGGAGGTTTGCCTTCTCATCACACCCTCTGATTTATATCTGTTTGTCCAACTAATTGCTATTTAAAAAAAAGGACACATTTACTAACCAGCCACAGCCACGTTACTGAATAACACTTCCACACAATTGTGCGTGATTGTTTGTGAAAATGATTTTACCGCGTCTCATACGTCTCTTCATATCTCTAATGCCAACTCAATCTCTCTCCTTGAGAAATGACACAGTCTGCTCACGTTCACCATCTGCGGACACGAGTATCTCATCCATCCCCCTGAACGCTGTCTCTCTCCTCCTAACCCTTTCTTTCTCTCTTATTCAAACGCAGGTCCTGCGACGGCAGCAGCCGCACGGGTGCGCTGGGATCATTCGTTAATTCTTTGCACTCTTTGTGTTTTTGTATAATGAAGACTAATGAATATCTAAAAGCTCTGTGGCTCAGGAGGAGACGATTGAATACAGAACGAGATGATGAAGCTATATGCATTATGATGAAGGGCAGATGTGCCTGGAAGAGCGACAGATGTATGGATGAGTGACATCTGCAACAGTGTATTAGAGTAATGTTCACCTGTGAAGCATTCTGTGCATCTCTTAAAGGGCCATGTCGACGTGCTGCATGCAAGGGTGTAACTTTGTTTTGAGAAGTGGGGGGGGGCACAAAATGGGGGAAAATGTTTTTGGTTTGAATCCTATCACAA
Source organism: Triplophysa bombifrons (assembly GCA_029783895.1). NCBI lineage: Eukaryota > Metazoa > Chordata > Actinopteri > Cypriniformes > Nemacheilidae > Triplophysa > Triplophysa bombifrons. The sequence goes on from CM056468.1 coordinate 20,615,114, forward strand.
GTTCAGAATACATATGTTTTACATTGTTTTTGATTGTTTATCTTCATTAAACCATGAAACCAAAATGTGTCTATATTGTGTAGCAAAAGTTGACGTTCATGAAAAGGGAAAATGTGAGTATTGACTGAGAAACGGAGGAAAGCATGGCTTGTAAACTTAAATCTACGGTCGGAAAGAGACGAGCCAGATGAGTTTCTAAAATGCTTAACGAGGTTTAACGTACCTAAACAACGACCAGGGAAGCACACGTTTCTGTCAAGCCTTATCATAAACACTAACTGTTGTTAAAAGAGCCAGTCCGTATTAAACGGAAAAAGTAATACATCACGCGTTACCGAAACAACGAACCACGTAAAAACATATTTCTATTAATCAAAGTATTATCAAAAACTGTCATGATTCTGTCATTCTTGTCATGGGTTTTTAGATGTGTGGACAGAGTCGTGACAGTTCCATGTCTTTTGTGTTTGTTTTGTTATGTATGGCCATTGTGGTTACTTTGCACGCCATGTGTTTCTTCCTTGGCCCTCCCATTTTGTTCCCCAGTAATCTCCCCATCGGTGTTTCATTCCCGTCACCTGCCCCATGTCATTAACCCTTGTTAGTTTTCCCTTCATAAGCCCTTTGTATTCATTGTCCTGTGTTTGTTCATTGTTGTTTCCCATATGACTACTCATAGTACCCTGCTTCCTTTATCCTTGTGTGGATTATCTTATTCCTGTCTTCTAGTACCCAGTCGTGTTTGTGGATTTATTATTTATATATAAATATATATCTTGGACCTAGTTTGTTTCGCCCCCTCGTTGGAAGTTTTAGTTTGAATTCTTGTGTTGTTTATTGTGATTTCCTCATCGTGGGTTTTTGTTTAATACGCCTGCGCTTGGGTTCTGCCTCACCGATCGTCACAGAAAATAAACTTTCAGTGATCTATCTATAGAATGTGTGCAACGCCCCAAGTAGACTCTCTGTGTCTTGCTTGATCCTAGTACTTCTCCGTGGAGATAATGGCGTGTGTGTCCCCTGTCCCCAGTGGAAATTACGCCCCTGGCTGCATGAATCTGAAAAATTGTAGGTAGGATCTAGTGCAGTATGATCAAACGCTTTAATAGCATTGTAATGTGGTCACATGCTCAAAATATGTTGCTGGTTTATTCAATAAGTTGCTAGTTGTACACTACACATTTTGCCAGTGAGCAGGTCATCTGTCCATTCTACACATTTATATACATGTTATGCATACTATATTCTGCAAAAATAGTAAGAGGAGCATGGAACGGCAAGTTCACGAAAACCGTAGTTCAGTTTAGTATTTACTTTAGTATACTATAGTGTGTTGAAACTTACAATAATAAAGGTACAATTATTATTTAACAACAGTATATTAATTTACCATGTAATGCTACAAAATCCTATAATAGTTATTTTACACTGTAATTAGAGTTCACTAAAATGTGTTACTTTACATTTAGTAAATGCTAAAGATTACTCCGGTCATTTTTAATGATTCATTCTACCGTAAATATTTGTTAAAGGTTAATATATCCTAAGCAAAATTACACAAAAACATTGTAAACTGAAACACGGATATTAATCAATAGATAAAATATGATTAATTTCACAATATATTTATAGTTCCACAAAAAAATAAGAGACCACTCCAAAATAATTTTCTGTGTATATAGTTCAAATTACAATTTTGCTTCATTCTGAGAACTACCGATGACATTTTAACTAACTCCCAAGTACAGAAATGTTGTTAAATTTCATTCACTATCAAACAAAATTACATTTAAAAGCAAAACTGCAAGTCTCAGATTTGTTTCTGCACCTCCAATTAAAAAAAGTAATCGGCATATAGCCTATAGATCACCTTGGAAAGCGAACATTTATAACCTAATCAAAATCTTAAACACATGTATCTAAGATTTCATCATACATGTAAGATTTAAAAATAAATAAATATATTAACAGGAAGTGCTTTTGAACCAGTGTTTACTGCAGAGTTGTTTCGACTCTAAAATATGATTTTTAATTGCATTTATTTGCAGAATTAATGTCACTTGGCAATGGCAAAAATAGAAAAAGATGCAATGTTTGTAGATCCTGAATAAAGCAAGATCATATTCATGTTTAACCAATTACTAATGTTTTTACATAACATGTTCAAAAAATGCACAACTTGAGTGGTTTCTATATTTTTTCGTGACTGTATATAAAATGATATGGTGGGTGTACAGTATAAACGCTATAAAAATGATGGGTTGTTTCAACTCATGGTTAGAACAAATATGGAGAAAACCATGTTTCAACCCAGTGTTTCTAAAGAGTGTACTTTATAGTATGCTACAAAGTGGGTAGTACAAAACAGATTTTGGCAATGTTTGGATAGTTACATAGAAACAGATTAACATAAAACAACAAGCTCCACAGATAAAGCAGCGAGGCACTGCAGCAAGAGATTATGTAATAATGTTCTGTCTCCAGCAGGTAGTTCATCACAACACTATAATTAATACCCATCCAGTAAAGGAGTGTCGTACACTGGAGATGTGTACACAGCACAGACTCCAGAATCCCATAGCTTGCACATTCAAAGACAAAAAGAAGCTGGTGGGACACAGCCCGTGTGCCGGTGTGGGCGGTGAAACCCACAGAGGCTTATTTAATGGCATCCAATCACAGTGACTTCCTCCCGAGCAGGAAATGAGCACCTGCCTCACTCATCAGACACAAAAGACTTGTCGCCCTGCTGCCAAAGACTGTGTGGGGTGAATTTACACACATCCAGTCATTCTTTACACGTTTATGAGGCGTGAGATGGAAGCCGTGCATTTCGTTCTATTTAAATTTCGGACGACTTCATATTGCGCACGCTTGTGAATCAGAGAGATTTGATGGGAGTATAACGTGTTTCACATCAACATTTAAAGGTCTGATGAACTGTGCTTATTTATTGTTAAATACTGTTATATAAGGTCTACTTATGACATTCACGTGGTTTTTACATCCACAAACATCAAAATCAATAAGTAATGGGCTATTTTCTACGCAGGTTTTATAACCCAAAGGTTGGGTTTGTGCATTTTTGACCCAATGATGGGTTAAAAAATAACTTAAGACTGCAGAACTGTAAAGAAATCTCCATTCTTATTATTCCTTGTCAGTTATAAGCTATTTTAAGACTTTCATCTGATGTAAACGGTGAATGTGTGTGATTAAGATAAACCGTGTTTATGTGAGATCCACATCAGATGTTGTTTTGCTGACTCAAAACTTCTGTTTTTAGGTACGCTAGCTTTAGAAAACGTTAAAGCAATATATTTCATCTTTTAGCAATTATTCGTTCTCCCTGAGAGATCTATTGTAAGATGTGTTTCTTGAACAGTAAATTTATTTGTCTTTTTATTGAGCCCATGATGATGCAAAAACACTAAAAACGTGCAATCGAAACAATTCCTCTGGAAGCCCGCGAAACATTTCTTTACATCAGAGATAAATACAACAGAAAAGCTCGGTTGATATAGTGTTGTCACCAAATAAGAAAACAAAATCCAGAATCCATTATGTAAGCTCGACTGAGAATGTCCTGCGCTCTGGAAACATTTCCCTTCGAGAGAGAACGAGAGAGGCTTTTGCTGCAATTTCACAATCAATCCAAATTCTGTCACGACATACTGTTGTTTAATGACTCAGGGAATAAAGTCCATCACACGAGGCCTTTAAGTTTCGTGCTCTGCCGATGCCAAATTGGGAGCGTAATAACAGGGTAGCGCTCTGGAAATAAACAGATGCATTCAGGGAACAGCAGAAAGTGATGCTATTTAGTTCTCAAAGTCAAACAATGAAGAGAAAATAGAGAGTTAGACGTTGTGCGATGTTCATGCTTGGATGCTTTAACACTTAGTGTGTATTTGTGTGGGAGAGAGATCGAGGAAAGAAGAGAGGCGGAGAAGAGATGGAAGGCAGGAGTGAACAACGGAGTTTGATGAATTTCGTTTTTTTGAAGACAATGCAAGTGTTGGTTAACCCATGCAGAATCTGTCAGACAGTAGGTGGGTGGTTGCCAGGGTGTTGCTAAGTGGTTTCTATGGCTTTTTTGCTAAGGTGACATGAGCAGTTTTTAGCGTGTTAACTACCCCAAGTTTCTAGGAGAACAGCAAGGATGCACAGTTTCTGCACCTCGGCCCGTTTTCACAAAACATTTATCTTACCACTAAGAGCTCTCCTTAACAGCTCTGAAAGATTTTAGTCAAGAGTTCACAACGCTGCTGAGAGCAACTTTTACTAAACAGCAGAAAGAAATCTTAAACTATGGGAAAGGGTGTTGCTATGACGTCGTTGGTATTGATGATGTCGGCAAGCTTACTGACTATGACCACAGTGATTGGCTGATAGAGGATGGGCCTCTGTCAGTTTATACTCGAGAGAGAGTTGTGACAACGGAAAATAAAAAATTTTGCGTGTCACGTGATTCATGGCGCTCTCAGATAGTTCCAGGAAATTATGATCTCTCTTCTAATGCTTGTTTTCTTTCATTTTTCAATTGGTCTGTTAAGCCGCATTTCCATGCATTGCTAGTAACTTCTGGGAACTATTGAGAGGCTCAATGAGCCGCAATTGCTTTGAAAAAACTGTTCCATTGGATTCCAGGGAGTTAAAACAACTCTCTCTCTCTCTCAATAGCTCTATAATATCTATTCATAGAAATATCATAATCTTTTAATTAATTAAATTAATATTTTTATATTAAGATCTTGAAATAAAAAAGGACTCGTATTCAAATAAAATATAAAAAAAACCATATTCAAACTAAGACTATAAAATAATACAAATATACACTAAGTTACTTATTAAACAAGTCAAAAGTTCAATTACAAAAACAGGTTTTTATTGTGCATTCCAATTAATATCAATCAAACAGTTTTTTTTATTATTATTATTATTATTAAGTAATAACAATTTAAAAAATGACAACTAACAAATACAATATAACACATGACACAATAAACAACCTTTTTTTTTAAACATTGTTAAAAAGGAGTTATCGTTTGCAAATAAACTACATATAAAGTTCATATAAAGTATATGTTCCGCTATTGTAAGCATTTTGCCCGTCTCATAAACAGTCAGTAGATATCAGAAGTCTTAATGGTTAAGCTCATTGCCATGAAATCTTTCTGCAATGTCTCAAGGCAGACTGCCGGTGTCACGGCTATTTTGGGATTGTTGCAAGCTGCTCTTAGTGACTAAGAGTCCTCTTCACTACTCCATTTCACAGATTTAGGAGATATTTGGGAAATACTACAAAAATGTAAACCCTAATTTTAGGACTGACATGCCCATTATTTTTAATTCAATTCAATTCAAGTTTATTTATAAAGCGCTTTTCACAATGTGTATTGTTTCAAAGCAGCTTTACAGGGGCAAACAGGAAAAACAGAAAAGTTAAAACACAGCACAGTGCATGGTATTTATACATGGAGTAAGATCATTCTAATAAATAATATCTAGTTTATAAATAAATAAATAAATGAATGAATGCAGTCTCCCGGTGAGCAGGCCAACACTTTTAATTCATTCCCCAAAGTTAGAAGCAACTTTTAGCCTGAAGGTGTTTTGTTAATACGGGCACTGGTTCAGACCTGTCCACTTAATTCATCTCAAAAATTCAAAACCTCTACACTTTCTATGTGCAATCTAGGAATAATAAAGACAGACATTTAATGTCGACACAAACCATGTAACTTACAAGCCGCATAATTTGAGGCATCATTCATGTCCACAGAGCGAACACTACTGGATGAGTTACGTGCAAGAGTTTAACGACTAAACTTAGCGTTTAGAACAAAGTTCTAACTGTGAGTATGATCAATAGGAAAAGTGATGCCTTCGCAAATGCCTCTAATGAGAGAAAAGAACAAACAGAACGAGTTTGTGATGTATTTCACTGTAAATTCATGTATTCATGATAGATGGCTCATGCATGTGGCATCGCTCTCTGCAGGGCTCTGGGATTTGGCTAAGCACAGCATATAAAATCTAAGATATTTCTCAATGTATTGTGTTGTATCTCATCATAATTGAGGTCTGTGTGTGCGTGTGTGTGTGTGTGTGTGTGCCTGTGTGTGGTTGTCTTACTGCGATATAATGAGAGCGGCCAGCCAAGACAGAGTTCCCTCTAAATATACACCCTCAACTCTACAGAATAAGAACAGGTAATGTTCATTTTTACTTGGAGTCTCAGCAGAGGAGGAGCTAATACATGCCGAAACAACAGAATTTAGTTTCTGACCTCGCAGAGATATTAAAGCGATAGTTCACCCAAAAATCATCATTTGCTCATCCTCGCGTCATTTCATACCTGTATAAATCTAAAAGATATTTGGAAGAATGTTAGCAATTTCAAATCTGTGACATCATTGATTTCCATAGTAGGACAATTGAAATGGTAGTCAAAGGTGCTCCCGAACTGTTTGTGTTCATAAATTCTTCAAAATACTTCACTGTGTGTTCAACGGAACAAAAAATATACAATGTTTTTTTCCTGCTATGGTAGTGATGTCACAGAACTGAAAATTGCTGACATTCTTACAAATATCGTTCTGTGTGTTCGACAGAACAAAGAAATGTATATAATAAGAGTAAACAATGTTTTCATCATTTTACGTCTACAATCTACATTCACATTACATTTCGTTTTAAAGCGTCTGGTGTAATGAGTAAACAGCTTTTCATTAAACACAAACACTTTACATTGCAAGAGGTCATTTGCGATTCACATTGTTTACACAATTAAAGCCCATCCACAGCTTTCTAATGACCCTTTGGATATTAACATTTTATTATTATTTATACTTGCTGCTATTAATTCGTCAAGAGCAGAAGAGATCATGTTTACTGTGACTCATGACTGAGAAGTTTGCTGGCTCTGCAGAAATCCACCACATGTTTGTGTGGTTCATCCGACATCATCTCTCAACCTCTAATGAGGCAAAATAATGCCGAATTAAATAACAGGCAAAACAAACATGACATCTGAGAAAAGAAGACTTCACGCTTGAATACTGATGCTGTATTGAGTATGTACTTGTAAGGGTAAGTTCATCCAAAGATACAATTCTGTCATCGTTTATTCGCCCTTCGTGTCATTCTAAACCTGTTCGTCACCTGAACACAAAAGAAGATATTTTGAGAAATGTCTCAGTGGTTTCGTGTTCATACAATGGAAGTCAATGGGGTTCAATGTTGTTTGATTACCAACATTTTTCAGAATATCCTTTTTTGTGTTCTGTAGAATAAAGTCATGCCCAGTTGCATAAACGTAGCCGCTAAGTCTCACTGACTAGCAATCAGTTAGGACTAATCAGTCTTGCTTTTCATATTTCAATTAGACCAATTTACCTTTTTGTGTAGCTCTGAAACTCAACTATAATGTAATTGAGATGGTGAGTTTGACGTTATCTGATATGAACATGGCAGAATGAGATGTACAGATTATTAATACATTTCAATTTTCAAGTTTTATTTACATACATCATTTAAGTTTTATTATTATAATATTTATTATTAACCAGACGATTGCCAGATGAAATGAGAGAGCATATAAGGAGGAGTAATAACGTTTTCAAAACACCAATTGCTAAACATGAACTTTCATGTCATTAGCATAAATGATGTCTAATGGAGCAGAAAATAATGTCTGTAGGTGTGAAAACAGCATATTTTCATATTTATGGATGTTTGCCAAAATGACCAATGCATATAGACATTTAAAATGGCATTAATTGAGAGTAACCTACTAGCTACGCCGTGCATTGTTGGAAAAATAATTGGGTCAGGCTCGAAAACAAGATCGAGTCAGCACTGGATGCCCTTACGAAGCTATTATTGATTGATCGATGGTGAACGAGGAAGACTCAATGACATAGTAATAAATAAGGTATATTTTTGGGAAAACAGATATAAACAATGGCAGTCAATTTTCTGTGGTGACCCCAACATCAGTCTCTTGCATCTCGGATGTTTTTCCTGAGAAAAGGGAAAGAATGCCTCTTTCAACCTAGACAAATACAAAAAACTAGATTGTGTGCGTTTGCATGTCCTCTTATCTCTCACGACCTTAAAGACCCCATAACACAATCTTGATGTCCTGCCGTCCTGCATGCTGATTGGTGGCTTGGGCACATGGTGCAGAGACAGAAGCAAGATGGGATGATGTATGGCCGATGCGCTAATCACCTGCTCATTCACATCAATTACACTCCCATCTGACAAGCAATCCACCACTGAACACTAATGGTTTTTTAAACGAGTGGAGTCCGGATCAACTCTGCCAACTCTCGCGCATGATTGATTGACCGCCGGATTCTGCTCCACTCGTCCCCGTCGCCTTCGTCTCGGCGTTCCCCAACAGGTAGCTGACAGACGTGGCACGATGACGGAAGTTTGAGGTGTCGGGTAGCAGGCGTGAACAAGCGCGCGGCGGTGACTGATGGATGGCGTTTGAAGCCTGTCGTTCGGGCTCAACGTCTCTTTCCTCGGGCACGTTCGAAATACGCTGTTAGCAACCCGGCGTGTCCTTGTTATTTTCGACTCGAGCGGTACACAGACAGCTCCGGTGTGAGCCTCAGATTATGTGGATTGAAGTGCTAATGAGAGCAACATCCTCTTGGCACAATAAGCTGTACCGTTATACAGAATCATCTCGCCCGCACTATTCTGCTCTGAAGAAAGTATTGTTGTGGATATAGCGGATACACAATGAGCTCAGCTGCTATCAGCCCCTGTAGCTGCACACTGAAGATATGAGACACAAAATCTTTGTGTGTGCGGCCTAAACAGTCACAGATTGAGTTCCTGGCTGTTTAATATATTTACAAAATATTTGTGAGGATTTTCCAAGAAGACTAAAAATAAGCAATACCACAGCGAAATGGTGTTGCTCAGATGTTGCTCTTTCATAGCTCCAATCTTAGACGTTTCTCCTCAAATTGCTTAAAGTAAATTCAACTGGTGAAACTCATGAACTCATGAATAAATGTAGATTGTGGAGGTCATCAGGATTTGGTGAATTTGATAAGAAGTGTTTGAACTCAGATTGAGATCTTCGATAATGTTGACTTTTGATGGCAGGCGGGACAAATCTGAGCTCCGTTGGAGACATCGTTGAAACCTCTGTCTGGTGACAGACACATTTGTTCGTTTCTAAATCTTTTTCTTAGGAGAGATATCTGAGACGCAAATGAGACATTAGCCAAAAATATCCATTCGCCCCGTATTTTAATCCCATTGATTTTGTATAAGAAATGTTTGAGATCTCATCCGTGATTTTTTTCTTGTGGGAATATTATGAATGCTAATAATTGTAACAAACTGTGAAATATCTGCATGTATAACAGTGTCTAGGTAGAAAGGTCTTTGCATACAGTATAGACATTTCAAAGATTACAGGTTTTTCTTATTTTGTTTAACAGCCTGAAAAAATCTATAAAAACATTGACCTTTAAAGAAATGGAATTTTAATAACTTCAACTGTACTGTACTGTGAGGAGCCGCTAACTTAACACCCTTCTTATAGGCTAGACTCGGTTTCACATGCAAATCGACAGCACCAGAATAAATCAATAAAAAATATAAAAGAACAATATAAATACAAAACCGCACAGGAAATATTGAGAAAATAAAAGTGTGCATGTAAAACAGGCTCTGTGTGTCTGAGGTCACCCACGTCAGTGTCTCCAGGAACGATCACAGAGGCGTATTTGGGACAGCTTGACAATTTATTCCATTTAAAAATGTGTAATATTTACTTACTATGCAAATCTGGTGGACCAGCCCACTGGGAAAAGTCTCAGAGATGCTCATCGCTGCTCATCGTCTGCAGCCGGAAGCCACAGCCATGAGAAGTAATTTTCCCTCACACACTCCTACAAAACACACACCCACACGTACACACTCACACACATACAAATGCAATGTCAGACATCCTCTGTAATATGGAGAGCTCAGGAGGCTTCTCTCGACATTGATTTATTACAACATTGCTCAATGGAACAATGAAGCGCACACAAAGCGACGTTTAGAGTCCGCAGGCGTCGTTTCTCTTACGCGTTCTGCCTTTTGTCGACCTTTCTTCCGAGACCCGTGTTCAGCCGAAGACAGAACACACTCCCCGCTGAGTGACTTATGGTTTCAACAGCAATTGAAATTTCTGTCCTACCTGTCTCGACTTTTGAATAAGAACGACGTGAGGAAGCTTTTGGGACGATGATGAGTTTCGCAGCCATTTGCAGACTTGCCAGCGCACAAAAAATAAATTAATTACTACCAGCGTGAGGCTCACAAAAACTGTCAGGAGGATGTCGCTTGTATTTTACTCCCCAGAAAATTTTAATATTTTTTTCATAAAGAAAACAAATAAAAAAGTTAGTTTCTGTTGCATTATAACATCCTATAATTTAGGCATGTTGTCAAATGTTGCTATTGTAAACAGGGTTGCCAGATCCAGATAAAATAAGCATATTTGAGTGCAGCTTTTAGATAAATAAAGTAAGGTGTAGGTCATTATTAGTAAAGCATTATTTGTCCAAATTTAAAATTTAAAATACAAATTTAGATTTGCCAATTTGGGGCTTTTTGTTAATAGATCTGGCAACATTGACTGTAGGGCGAACAAAACTAAAAACATGTAAATAAATATTTTTTTATTTACTCTCCTAATGCAGTCTGATGCAGAGCATGCTGGGATTGGAGATCCTTCTTGACCAATTGTGTTGAATTAACTTGAACAAATAAAATCAAAGTAAATCAATTTTTTTGACTTTTAGTTAAAACTTCAAGTTAATCAAAAATAATCATTATACTTATAAAAAGGTGTTTCAGGAACTTAAAAGATTTAAGTAAGTAGAACTTTTTTATAAAATGAAGTTTACATTACTAAAATTACTTATTATTTTGTACATTTGGGTTTAAAGTGCAGATATCTGTGGAAATAGTTATTTTTATAGTGTACTTCACTGCGCATCATGTAATTTATTTTTGTCACATAAATCTGCATATATGCACAGTATACACTCTATAGTGCATAAAAAGAAAGACTACTGGGCTTTTCTAAACAACCAGAGCCATGTGTCTTTGCCAAATGTGTATATAAATATGCAAATAGAAAGAGTTTCTGGTGCAAGAAACATTTCTCAAAGACATTTCTTGGAATTTAAAGAGAGGCGAACTCAGTGGTTGAATTTGAATGCATTGCATTGATCTCCGTGTGTTTCCACACACTAACATCTTCATTACGAAGCGCAGTAGCTCTCGGTGAGCGAGAGGGTGCCATTCTATACCCGCAATAAAAGCTGCATCAAAGCCCTGAAGAAATCAAATCCCAGAGATGGCCCGCAGTCAATGGATAAGAATTCCACATTAAAGACTCTGACAATCCAACGCCATGCGGCGTCGTCTTTCGCACAACTGCAAAACAGAGATAGCGAACATGAGATTCACATGAGCCCAGGGCCAAGATAGCCCATGCCACCCTATTAAAACGCTGAATACATTTCTCACACAATTTGTGCCCGCTTGCTTTCCCAGAGCAGAGCTCGCGAGCGCTTGTCGAACGCAGGTCACTTTCTTGTCCGAGAAGATCAAGTCCATTTAACGCCGTGTTTGGAGTGCAAAGGTCGGGCGACGCACCCTTTAACGTCACTCGTACAGTTGATCTAAGTCAGCAGTCACCGCTTGCAGATATTCTTAATCTTATTCAATTTATCACGAGGAACACAAATCTAGACACAATGTTGTCTCCTTGACAGAGAAATAATGAGGGGTTTTAATTAAGACAAAGCTCCAGACATTCTGAAGCCCCTGGGACCGTTCAGACATCACTAGAAGAAACTGAAATGACAGGAAAGAAACTCCCAACACTTTGAATTGGGGTAACAGCATGAGAAACAGACTGACGCCTCCCGCTGCGGCCGGATGCAAGAGCTCTCTGGATGTAAAGCTGCTGTTTCTATCAAAGAAGTTTGCTGGGAACTAAGATTTAGCCTACTAAAACGGAAAGTATAAAACTATTTCAATTTATTGAAATAAAGTAAAATATTGGCCTGAAAATTATTTTAAACACTTCAAATAAAACAAAAGGAGAAATGGTACCTTAGGAATAGGGCAAAGTATGCTTAAATTGAGGCGCTAAAATTACTCATTGAAAACAAATAAAAAATAAACGACAACTACATTACAGTAAATCCATCTTATAGCAAAACATTAAAAAAATGATTAAATGATTATAGCACAAAACAACAAAGCAAAGTTTACATAAAAACTAAACATATGCAAATAAAAACTATTTAAAAATATATAAATATATTATAATAAATATTATATTAATAATCACCATTAAAAACATATTCTAGTATATTCAATTTAACAATTTTAGTTGAATATACTTTATTTTAATAAAATGTATATATTCATAGTTTAAATACATATTATTATTATATATACATAAACTTAACATTAAAACTAAACATATAAACTTAATCGAAACATGAATAAACCTGAAAGCTTTGATAATAATAATGATATTTCATATTGTGTGGATTTATTAAATTGTGTCCTGTTACTTTCCTACACAATCCAACTTGTACGTGTCTCACCTGGTGGACAATAAATAAGATAAACGAATACCAGATGAAAAAACCGAGAGAGCAACCAAGTCATCTCTACTGTACAGAACAGATTCAATTATTCTGAAGTTAATATAAAATCTATTGGTCATGTTACAGGTACAGAATAGACGCATACTGTATACAGCAACACTTCTAAAACAGACACTTGAGGGACCTTTTCTGACCTGGACCAATAAGAAACATACTGGCAATTGCAACAACCCACAAATCCATTCAGTTTTCCAACTTGCCAAGATTTATCTAAGATGAATTGAAACACTGCTCTCTAACCTTTCTTATTAAATAAACTAAAAGCACCCCATGACGACGCCCTCAGATAAAACAAAGCGTAATGTCTTGCTTATGTCTTTCACCTGTGTTTATAATGAATGAATCTGCCTTAGCTTGCTATTATTTACTCTTAGTATCTTCTTAGCCTCCCAATGACTTCTCGGGCAGAGATTTCCCCTCCAGCTGCTCTGCCATAAAGGTTTAAGAGAAAAGACGGTTCACTTCTCTTTGCTCTTGGGTGTAATTGTTATGATGTGTGTCATGTCTCCCGCTGTATGCCTGAGGTAAGCCTCACTTTTCAATTGTCTTTTTACTGTAATGAAATATTTCCAGTAAAACTAGCAGTGTTCTCAAGACATTCACATTTATGTGGTTTTCTCCACCGCCACAAAGACTTGGTCCCAGCACAAATAAAGAACCAAACAAATGACAGTGATGTGACACAGTGAGCGTGCACACTTCAGCGCTCTGCAGACAAACAGCTTTAAGTGGGAACATTACACAGCCCTGTGGCTCTAATTATCGGTTTTCATAGTCTTGTTCGATTTCAATTAAGGTCATTTTAAAGTATGGTTCAAAGTGCTACAGATATAATATATACCATAAATATACATTCAATCATATTCCGGTCAGTTATCATTTCATTAAAAAAAAAAACGTTTGATTTAAGTGTGCTATTAGTATACTTCTATTAAACTGAAAAATAAGAAATCGACTTTTGGCCTACGTTATGTATACTGTGCAAATGTGTAATAGGCCACCATTCAATTTCAACGATGGTCTTTAAGCAATAGTATATGAACATATAATTATTTCTCAGTCTCTATAAGAATACAAAAAGAAAATATGTTTGTAGTATTACAAAAATAGAAGAAAGCCATTTTAAATATTTTTTTTATTTTGTGAATATTGCCTATATTTCCTCTTTGTATCTTAATAAAGAGACATAAAGATAAATAACAACATGCTAAAACAACAACGCTTATGATGGTTTTTGCACAGTACTGTACTTCTCAGAAAAATGTTGTAAATTAGTTGTGTTTTTAAAATTGGCTTATGTTACATTAGTCACAATTACACACATTTTTATAAACTAAAAAGTGGGCCAATTTAGTCCCAAACGGTATCAAAATAGAACAATACACTTAAAAGTAGACTATTACTTACTATATAAGTAGCCTATACACATCTGTCGCACATTCTTTATTCTTCATTTTAAGCGATGTTAACAAACTTTGCTGTATTTTTGAGTATTTCATTAAAAGAAGCTCCAACCCAATCTTGCGCAGAAGTAAGTTAAACGCACCTCATCGTAAACACAACTTACCAGCCCATAAATACAAGCCAGGAGGACTTGAACCCACCACTTCCTTAAATACACCAGATAATATAAACTTGAAGTTTCCTTAATTTTTTGTTTGTAAACGGCAAGTTATTTTATTCTGCTCATAAAATACAGAATCATGAAAGCATTGCAGAGATTTTCAATACATTACATATATCATTTGAGTGCATGTAGTGTTGGAGAAGCGTGGCTTTATTTCTCATTAACCTCAGCTGCTGTACTGGTTGTGTTTCGCACTGCCACTCATTCATCAAACAACAACACGCTCTCAGCTCCTGTGTGTCTACAGTACATGAAACCTGTTTCCCTGAGGGCCAATCTCATGTTCTCATAATGCTGTTCATCTACACAGGCTGAAGGTCAAACATGTACAGCAAAGCTTCATCTCACAGTCAATGACAAATAAGGGTTGTGAGATATAAATAAAACAATGTCTTAAAGGGGTCATATGACACAGTTATAATTTATATTATCATTTGTTTTTGATGTGTCTACACGATTTAAGGTTCATTAACACTGTATTTTCCACATACCGTGCATGTTTGTATCTCCTCTTTGCCCCGACGCGCTCTTACCGTATTTGGAACATCAGGTTCCTCTTCAATTGTACTGACAGGTACGTCCACCTTACCTGTGTATACATTTGGGCGTTCTTAGTCAAATCAGACCACAAACTGACGTAGATTTGTGAGGGTGTGGTTACACGAGGCGTCTTGGTGACTATTCGCTTTTAGAAAGAATGCATCTTGTTTTTCGACACTTTAATTTTTGCAATTTTAAGTGTGTAATACATGCACTGGCAACACACCAAAGACACAGAATGACCGCCATATGACCCCTTCTATAGTAACAGCACACATTTTAACATTTGGTGGTTCAAATACTCATGTGAGATCTCTCTTTAAATTTGTAAAGCATTTGTTTTATTTTCAGTGCATGATTTTTCATAGTCAGGTAAGAGCCATTTTCAGGATTGTCACATCCATAACGCTACATATTCCTCATGAATGGACACATGAAAATGAATTAAAGTAACTATTTTATGTTCTTTAAAGAGGCCTCCCTTCTCCATTCTTTGGGTATTATTGCTTCAGGATTGTGCATTTTATTTTACAGAAAAAAAACGCGTCCTTTTTTCAAATCCATAACTCATGTTTATTTCCCTTTTTTGAATATAATTTTTTTCATAGACTGACATTTTTTGATGTTTAGACGTTATCAAACATAGAGTCAGTTAAATATAAACAGATGTTTCAATATAATCGTAACAATTTCATTCTTTCAGCATTTTTAGGTCACGTCCATAACGCAAAATGTCACGTCCATTACGCTGGAATTGCCGAAATATTAATAAATGTATTTGAGAGTAAAACGACTACTTATTGTCCTCCTCTGGCTAAAACTATAAACGTTAACATAAAAACTGTAAAATATAACTAAAAAGCAGTTGGTTTTGCTCTAGGACTAAGGTTTTACATCAGATATTAAGCAAATAAAAAATTTATTTATCCCACAAAAGTTATCAAAATGTAAACTGAAATGTCACAGTGTGTTATAATAATGTAATTAATGTGATACTATAATATAAAAATAAATATATGTTAATATTAGATAACTTAAAAATACAGCACTATTAATTGCAGCAGCCCATAAAACATATTCTGTTTGGCACAGACATTG
This sequence comes from Triplophysa bombifrons, assembly GCA_029783895.1. Lineage (NCBI taxonomy): Eukaryota > Metazoa > Chordata > Actinopteri > Cypriniformes > Nemacheilidae > Triplophysa > Triplophysa bombifrons. The sequence continues at coordinate 20,631,095 of CM056468.1, forward strand.
CCATTATTTCAAGTCTATTTGAGATTAATATTATGCACAATTACGGGGTTACTTATTTATTTCTGTAGCCTTGCTTTATTTTCCTTGCTCTGCACAGACCTCATCAAAACAGACCTGTGATTCAATTCTGGGTCATGACCCACCAGTCAAAACCAACAGCGTCGATTATGTTTCTGGCCTGTGTGTGTAATTTCTGGGGGGGGGGCAGGGTGGTGCGGTTAACAAGCCGTGGCGTAATTGGAATAATTAAGGGGCGGATTGATCCTCGTCTTTGGGTCAGAACCAGGCACATGTGCCGTAACGCGAATTAGTCACCCTTCAGGGCACGGTCGCTTTCATCAACATTACCCAGCATGCACCTCTGACCTTGTAATGACTCCCAATGTGTCACTGTTGAGGCGTACTGTAAAAAAAATACGACAACATTCAGAGCCATCTAGGTTGACTTTCACACTTTTTGAAGAACACTTATATTGTTTATATTGCTTAATGAGCTTTCTAACCAAGACTTGTGAGTAATAGTGATGTCTGCCCTATCATACACCTGTACAAGGTGACCACAACCAGGTAAATATCTCAGAGATGACAGAACACGAAAAGTATGGCTGTTGTTGTGATCTAAATGCTATTAATAACAACAACGTCAGATTCTGCATGCATATCTAACAATCCACGCTAGATGAATGAGCCTCAAGGGCGCTCCCAACGCGGCGTGTAATGAAATGATATTTATAAATGACATTTCTGAGGTTGAGAGTGGGCTTACTTTCAGACGAGCTCTCAAAACTCTTGAGTCACCTCGAGTGAAAAGCACCAATAATTCATCAACGGAGGAAGAGTGATTTTTCTTATGAATCTGCAGGTTGAAACACTGCCCATCACTGACAGATACCCTTGAAGGAGGCTAAAATGAGAATAAGGCGGGTTTTGAACAAACCCTTAAGGCTAAGTATTAAACTCTGACACATAACTCATCCAACACCATAGACATGAAACATACCTCACATCATGTGGCTTGGACAGCAGGACGGCAGTGTTGAGGACAGCTGAAAACTGATAGTCATGTCTGGGCTGTTTTGATTTGTAATCACCTAGAAATACCAGCAACTGCATAGCACCACACTAAAATCCACTTAAAACAACGTAGCCACCATTGATATGTAAAGGTAGATGTCACGTTTGACTGCCTCAGACACAACAACATGTGCACCATTTGGGAATAGTCAACATTTCAGCTGCTGTTGTCAAAAATACCTTTTTTAAGGCAGGTTCCAAGTCCTAAATCGTCCTAAAAGTTTTAAGGCATGTATGTATACATTACTGTAGATACACTGCTATTAAGGAATATAATATGAGTATACACCTACAGCTGCTAATGAGGCATCTATGTATATACAACTTTACATACAGTCAATTTTGATGTATGTGCCTATGTATTTATTTCTATATGCGCAGCCGCTTTAGAGGAATCTATATATAAACACCTATGGATACAGTCACTTTTGAGGCATCTATTTATATGTTTCTGTAGGAACAACTGCTAATGAGGTATCTATGTACATACACCTGTACATATAGTCACTTTTAATCTATCTATGTGTTTATTACCATTGAGGAATCTACAGTATAAACATGCACCTATAAATACAGTCAGTTTTGAGGCATCTATGTATATGTTTCTATAGAAACGGCAGCTAAGGATGCATCAATGTACTGTACATACACCTATACATACTGTATAGTCGACTTTGATCTGTCAATGTATATTTGTATCGGCACTGCTGCTATTGAGGAATCTATATACATGCACCTATAGATACGGTTACTTTCAGGCATCTATGTACTGTACATATAGCTATACATATACTCGACTTTAATCTGTCTAAGTATATTTGTATCGGCACCGCTGCTATTGAGGAATCTATATACATACACCTATAGATACAGTTACTTTTGAGGCATCTATGTATGTGTTTCTATAGAAACGGCAGCTAATGATGCATCTATTTACTGTACATACAACTATACATATACTCAACTTTCATCTGTCTATGTATATTTGTATAGGCACAGCTGCTATTGAGGAATCTATAATCAGTACATACACAGATACGGTAACTTTTTAGGCCTCTACGTATATGTTTCTATAGAAACAGTAGCTAATGAAGCATCGAACACAGCTCAAATTGTAAGAATGATTGTGGATAAAAAAGATATAAATCTTACATGTAAAACCTTTATTAAACAGAAAAGTTATTACTATCACCTCTAAATAGCAGTACGCAAACAACGCCACACAAGCAGAACGCCAGAAAACAAATACAAAGAACTGACATTGGAGGAGCTCCTTTTTTTATATGACTTGATTTATATTTTAGTGCACCGCGTTTTTAAAACATAGATTTGTTCATCCATTTTAGCTGCAGACAGCGACAGCAGCCCGAGAAGTTTACAGAGAAGCGTCACGACACCCCAACAAAAGAATTATAAAACACTACAAAAGTAAAATTCAGAAATTATTTTTGTCACATCCAGGTTATAAAATAATTTCAATGAAATCACAGAACAAAAATGTCAAGGCAGCGGTACAAAAGTGTTCATAACATTCTGCAATTTACAACAAAATATGGTTGTAAACACATGATGCTTATCATTAAACTCTGTATGACCCAAGCAATATGCACATCACAGCTTTATGCCGAATCATTCAAAGGTTTCAAGGAAAAACTTTTTTATAGTTAACCAAGAGACAAACAGATCTTTAGTGATGTTTGTGATTATCTATATACATCCAAAACTTAAGGTTTGCATAAAGGTATACTACATATATACAGTTACCTTAAGATTCTACACTCTTTGTGGCAAGGTTAAACATTTGATAATACTAATAAACATCTAAACCCATCGCCCTCTCGGGGACTGAGGTTTGTTAATGTCACAATAACATGAGATAATATTTGCATATGTTTGCGCAGAACTTCATCTACTGGTCAAGTTACATTCACATCATGTGCAACTGTATTAACATCACACACACGATATAATCTCACGAGGTTACACAGATGAAATTATAACTTCAGCATTGATGCTCGACCTGTGGAACCTGATGTGCATAATTATCACGTATGGTTTTGCATCTCGGCACGTCTCTCCACTCAAAGCGGCTTTTAATAATAAACGTACGTGGGATACTTTTGAAACATTTCTCAGGTGTGTAAAGAATGCACTGTAGGGATTGTTCCAAAAACAGAATATCTGTGACTAGCCAGCAGAGCCGAGCGGTTTAACCTACAGCATAAATAATGCATCTAGCCACAAAATGACCCCTGGTATCACCTGTCCACATCTCAAACAAACAACAATGGAAAAATCACAGTATTAGCCCGACGGCATGAAACAGCTGCGGCTGGGTGGGTGAACATTAGCTGATGCTGGCCTCTCTCAGCATTGGGAAAGCATTGATCTCTGTGGAAAAAAACTCATCCTTAAAAATACTGCCTGGATAAATGGCAGGCAGAGCGGCACTCTCCGTCAAGTAGCAATCTCGGCAATGGAAGGAATTTCATGCTGCAAATCCCCTGCTTAAATTGGACTAGTGTGACAGCATCAAAATATCTCCCAGGGTGATATCACAATGATTTCCATTTCTGCCAAGTGTTTGAAGCTCTCGCATTAATGCGTGCTCGAGTCACGCTTTTTTCAAAGCCCCGTTCGGCGAGGTAAACACCGCCAGGGGCCCCAGGCCCGGAATTCCGGAGGACGAGATTAAGGGCGCGGCAGGGGAGAGGCGTTTCCGAACCAGATGTTTAGCGCCATCTTATTATTATTAATGTTCGCGGCCCGACGTGAGGCATTAAACAAAGCATTGTGGATGATTCATCAAAGGAGGAAATGTATGCGTCATTAAACAGAGGGGAATACGGCGCAACAATTTAGAATTCAATGGAAACCTCGGAGGTCGAGTAGCAGCGGATAAAAAGTTTGGGGAGCGACGGGGTGTTTTAGCATTCGATTTGCATAGTAAGTGACCTGACTGCTCTGATGAATAGGTAATACCACCCCTATGAGGAGAACAGGTTGCATTGTGGGACAGTAGCTGCGGGGCGAGTCATTCCGGGAGAGCGAGTCCGCCTGACACTCCAATATCATCCAAATCCTCCTACTTTTGTCCTGGGGATGCGGGTGACAACATTTTTACGCGTAGTGGATTTAATATTTTTTATGCATTTTTCTTTGTCAGAAACTTGCAAACATCTCTTACTTTGGCAGTTGCGTATACACTAGGGGCCGCATTTCCAGAATGCAATAAAGCGGCGAGTTGCAATAAAGTTGTGCCATGTTGACATTGTTCTTCGTACCTGCGCGCTGCCAGATTGGAAGCTGGACCTCTCCCAGCAATATCATCTCATTTCAGAGCCTGAAACAGAAAGAAGAACATGAGCGCAATGTTTAAAGTACCTGTATTTCAGTACAACGTTAGAACTATGCAACTATATATTTTTGAAGGGTTGGAAAAACTCAATTAGCTTTCCAAGTACTGTCGGACTAAAGACGTCTGATTCAAATGTTGCCAATTCAACAATATAATGAACTTTCAATCACACATCTTGGACAAAATGCCTGGTTTACTGTAGCAAAATACCATGAACAAAATAACTAGTTAAAAAAATGAAAACGCATTAAAACATCAAATCATGTACATGAACTATCTATAGTGTTGTTATTATAACCAAACAGCAAGAATTAAACAGAGAACCACTCAATGGTCTCGTCTGAATTAGTCTTTATAAGCCCAATTCAGTGAAACAAGAGCACAAAGTTAAGATGAAAGGAGTGAAACAAGCTGTACAAATAATTTTCATCCCTGAATTTGTCTTCTCCATCAATATTCATGTATTACATCTATGGCAGTCAAGCGATTAATCTTGATGTCTGTGTCCTGTGCATATTCATTTTTATTGTATAAAAACATACACATGCATGCATATATTTAAGAGAAATATGAAATGTAATAAACGTCTAAATATAATTTCAATTATGGGTAAATAAAAAGTGCATCTTAATATTTCCTAAATACATTTATGTTATGTTTTTGTGTTTATAAATACAAAATTCCTATGCACAGTATAAAGGCAAGTATTAATCGTTTAAACAGCCCTGAAAACATCTCATTGCCATGCAATGGAAACCATGTCAATAATTTAAGAAGTTAAATTTGGTATTTGATTACTGTATGTCTTTCTGTCTCATTTACAAATCTTTAGTTGAAAACTTTATCACGCTGTGAAATATCTGCTTGATGCCACTAATTAACGGATGTATTTGTTTGTCCACAATCTGTTTCTTTGTTCTTAATTCTGCTAATTATTTACTTGTCTTGAAAAATAAATGGAGGCCATGTTTATTGACTTGAGAAATATTGCATTTAAAGACCGCGTTCCTTCATCTTAATAATTCAATATATATATATGTGAACATATCTTTTATCAAACGGAATTGGTATTGAGAATCATGCAATAATACTGGTTTCAAACATATTTTTTATTGTGACTTTTTTTAACCCACACCTACATTTGTGCCTTTAAAGGATCTAATGGGGATTTTTTTTAACCCAGAAACGCAGATAGAAACTCTTCAATGGGTCAAGGACATAGAAGACAACACCTTCAAGATGTAGGATAGGAAATCTAGACGAGATAATTAAAGCAGAAGCATTCAAATATTCGACACACATGATCGGCTGTGGTCGCAGAGGCCACAATTACACAAATCCTTGAAGACAAGAAAGGTGACATTGTTCTCTTTTGTTCCCTATACGTTGCTTAACCAATGAAAGAAACGCAGAGAACGCGGTCAAGAGATTTTTCGATCGGCAGGCGAATGATGTTAGTTGGTGTGAAGTTTGTAAAAATGCAGCTTGGTTTTCATGAGGCCATCTGTTAGAAAGTCTTGGAGATGTAATTATTCTGTCTTCGCTCAGACATCATGTGCAATCATGTACAATTAGATGGCCTTCTGCTCAAATTCCCTTGTGTGATAATGTGTGATGGTACCGAGCTTTCACACTTCAGTCCACTTCCCAAAAAAACCCACAAACATTTAAATGGACCATTAAGGGAAATAAGAGAAAATCTCATTATGGTCCATTCTAGCTATGACCGCACTGTGCTTTTTGGGAATCCGGACCACCTCAATATAATGTTGATTATTCGTGACCTGCTCCATTTGGGTGGGTCATTTTGCCTTTGAAATTCATTCGGAGTTTTATGGAACACAAAAGTCTCCATGTTCTTTATTGCATAAAACCTAAAGGGATAAAAATACAAAATTCAATAATTTTTTCAGTCAAACATATTTCTTGGTTTTGCCAAACTCAAAATATATTTTGAAGAATGTATGAAACCAAACAACTGGGTCACCATTAGTCTACAGACCGTTGACTGAACGTCTGATGCAGAATGCACACTTTTCTGGAAAAGCTCCAGCATGTACGAAGTCGTCATCTGAAATTTTTTTTTTTTCAGGAGACGTGCGTGTCGCGTTCTTTGAACGGTTCTCCTGGAAACAACGCAAAGCCGTCTAATTGAAGAAGTCGTGTTAACATCATTTGCAATAAGAAAAACGCTTAACTCTTCAAAGTGTGCAAAGATCACATCCGGTTAAAATGTTCCTGAATGTACACCGGTCTGTTACTGCAGAGACATTTCCACGCCTCTAAACATAACGCGGCGCAAAATGAAATTTGATTGGAAACGACCCATGAACTTGACCTGTCAGGCTTATGGTCTCTTGGGCGGACCTTGGCCACAGAAAGCGGCCAAAGTTCAGTATGAAGGTCACTATTAGGTCACCATTGACTACCATAGTAATACTTTTTCCTACTATGAGCGTCTATTGTAAACCTGAACTCCAATCCAAATATATTTGTGTTTAGCGAAACAAGAAAATGAATAGTTTTGGAACAATCTGAGGGTGAATAAATGATGACAACCCTTTCTTTTTAGGTGGACTGTCCCTTTAAATTGTGTTTTGCTAAAAAGTAAATGAAAATTGAACGGGTTACATACTGTTAATATAAAGTCATACATTTCTGTCACAATACCTTTATCTAAACAAAGCACAGAAAGGCGATCATTTGTGTGAAACTGATGGAAGACCCTATAGTTTCTTCTCCTCTGTTCTTTACTTCATTCAGAACTCTAAGAAAAGTTTCGACACTAAAGTACATCGATGCACCATGTCTGGCCTGAGATGCTTTTACACTTTTCTAGGCAATAAACACACAAACAGCTGGCCTACTTTCAGTCGTCTCTGCACATTAAGCTAGGACAGATGAAAGCATTTTAACTTCCTAACAGCGCACACTTCAGTTTTGAGCTCAAGTAGAATTTCATCATCTTAGATTACAAATTAAACCACGACCGTGTTGAAGCAGACATTTGGGTTTGCATGAGCACAATATCAGCATTTTCCCCGGCAGTTTTGGAAAAATAGGCCAGCTTTATAAACACATGGCGGAGTCATCTTTCCTGACACGAAAACCTCTCTTTCTGCTCCTTTGCTCCTGAAAGGTGCCTGAGGTCTCCGGAGAGACGGTCTTCGCAGACAACAGCTGCTTCTTCCCCATTCTTAATTTAGCTCGTTTATGCCCCGTCTGCATTCAACTGCGACGGACCAACGAGGTTACCTCGCCGAAGATTTTCATTTCCAATTCAATAACGCTCTTCTGCTGCGTTAATTAAACAGTTAATATTGAATCCAGCAGAAATTAAACCAGAGTCCACAAGAACCCTTCGGCTCTAACGTGGGCGTCCCGAGAGAGATTATGGCAATATAATAAGGTGAAAAACAATTATTTCAGGTGCTTTTCATACGCGAGTTTGATACCCGTCATGTGCGTTGTTGAGTTTTATTGTCCCTGACTGCTGTTGTGATTGCGTCCGTCGTCTCGGTAATGCTATTAAGAGTATAACAACCTCATCTGATGTCAGGGATTGTTTGTTTAACTTTCGTCTAGGCATCTAACTTGTTTCTCATCTCATTCATTTCAATTAAAGAAGTGGGAAGACTTAATTGTGCTAGTTATAGGTGGTCCACGGGAATCAAGTTGATGAAGATATGATGATGTTCGATGAAATACAGAAGCTGCTGAAAGGTCTTAAAGAGAAGAGAGATTGGCAGGTGCGGTCTCTAAACGCTTTTCTCCCAGCTGTAAAGGCAAATACAACGTTCACATTTCAAAAAAGCGAATTACTTCATAAAGGATATCAAATGACTCTGTTATTTAACACAGTGGTTCTCAACAGGGGGGCAGTGCCCACAAGGGGGGCCCAGCTGACTTCAAAGGGGAACTCAAGGTGATCAGTATATTTTAAAATTAGACACAATTAGCATTGAAACAAAGATTTCGAACAAACATATTTCTAATTATAAACTTTAAGCCCTAAAATGTTTTATTGGGAAGAAATCCTGAGGTTTTGCGAGTAGAATGGGGCCCTTTGAATATTGTTAAATGCATTGGGGGGGTGAGGAGTCAAAGAGGTTGAGAACCCCTGACTTAACATATACGGCTTGAAAAAACAACATTTTGAGAAGTACTCTTAAAGGTCTTAAAGGTTGATCATATTTTTATCGTGATAACGATTTAAACTTTCCACAAAAAATTGAGCATCATATTGTGATATTAAGATCCAAGATTGTGCCGAGTATGGCAGCTGTGTTGCGAGCTCCGAGCAAAACTGGCAGCTTTTTGTTTGTTTTGTACGTAATTTTGAATTTTCTTTCTCTATTATTTATTGTGTAAATGTATGTATATTCTGTAAAGTGTGTATATTGTTGTTTATGTATAATGTACATTTACATATCTTGTTGCTTGTACTGCCATGGCCAAGAGTCTTATACTTAAGTTTCACTTGTGTACATGATGTGTGACAATAAAGATATTTTATTTTATCTGATCATGTTTTATCTCTTAAACTGCCACTTGTAAATAAAAAAAACACTACATTTCTATTCTGTATTTGTAATATTTTAACACATTTTTTCAAAACCCACAGACAAACATAAAAGATTGGAATAAACAGTGTACCTTTGTGATATGTGGAGATGCTCGGGAGGGTGAATCTGACCTCTGGGCTTTCACGTCCCAGTCCTCCACAATCCATTCAAAAATCAACAAACCTAAATCAACTTTAGGCATTAAATAACATGCTCCGCTGTGAGATATTATGAGAGAAATTGTGAAAGACTTATGGTTTCAGATATAATAATACTATACAATTTTAATTTCACATAATGAATTCATTTTCACCTACGTAAACAAACCATAACTGAAAAGAGAAAAAACACTTCCTCAAAGATAAATAATAATGCAAAATCTGAATTATTGATTTTCCATGAATGAGAGGTTTCATTTTGACGGTTTCATTCCGAATCAAATTCCAACTTCATTATTCTGACCATCACGACTCATAAGAGTTTAATAGAGAAATTAAACATTTACCAGCTATCACTGAGATGGACTCTTCAAACTCGCCTGCGCTCCGAATGACCGTCTGCAGGTTTTTGGAAAATGAGTTCTATATTAAACATATATTTACTTTCACATCCACATTCTATTAAGTTGAATTAAATATAAACATTCCAAATGAATGATTGGAGCCACAGTGGCCGACACATCGGATCTACAGTGACATCACCTAAGTGTTTTTATGATACGCATGGGTCGCCATAGGCTCGCCCAATCCAGATTGTTAACCGAGAGACGAAAAACAGTTGTCGGTAGTAAATCAAACATTCGCCTATCCAAACACCTCTCAAACGGGAGGCGGATGTGTGGTTTGGTGGAATGAAGTGTGGAACAGAAAGGATAGAGAATATGCGAGACAGCGGCATTTTTAATTTCCTTTCTACATTACCCACTGACATATCTTGCGAATGAACTAATTTACTTTGTGCAAGTAACAGCACCGCAGACTAATCAAATTGGACAATGATATTGCATAATGTCGTAATCTTCCATCTCCTCGGAGGGCAGTTAATGGCTTCCATCAGTCATGAATTCTGCTCATTTAATGAGAAAGGGCCAATCGGACGGTTTGTTACCCTCTCCCACCAATCAAGACAGAGTGAAACGATGTCCATTATGATGTCATCGGGTCAGATCAAAGGCCTTTCAGGCTCAGACGGCAATCTGTTCAGGGAGAGGATGCTGCTGCAGTCAATTTTTCACAGGCTCACGCAATATTTGTCTTTCTCTGGAACCTGAAAGGTTCTGAATGTTACGCTAATAGCACCCTGGGTCATTTCAACCCACGAGAATAAAATGTTAAAAGCTCTCAGCCCTGAACAACATGACACAATCACATAATGAAAGAGACAAACTGGGTGACATTTAAAAAAACTGAGATCTCAGAAATGGTGAATGCTTCATCTGTCGAGCTTATATTTAAATAACTAAACGGTGTTGGACGGTAAAACCCAAAGTGTCCTCTGATTTATATTTCAGGGGGTCTGGCAAACTTCTTCAAACAGTTCTTAAACTTTTACGATTGATCAATTAAAGTGGAGTGACCAAGGTACCCAAATGTAACATCTAAACAACTAAACTTTTACATTTTCTAAATAAAAGTGTGAAAATCACTCAGAATGTTAGGGTTCAATGAGTGATTGCTCGGGTGTTGCTATACCGTGTCTGAGTTGTGATGGTGATTGCTTGGACATTGCAAGTGGTTGACCAGAACTTAAGATTTATCAGAACAGAAATTTATCGAATGATAAGAGAGGTGGACCTGCATGAGACTTTGAAGTAGATATGAAAATAAAATGTGAGAAACAGGTGAATATAACAGAAAAGATGCTGTGAATTTCTTCAGACCTCGAATACGGCAAAGAAAACAAGTTCATATTCACTTTTAATCAATACAGCAGTCATGATTATATAAACATAATTGTTTATGCGATAACTTATCATTTTGATCACCGTTTTCATGCGTCTTGTCACTCATGCGTTCACACTGGACTGGAATGACCCCAATACATCCAGAAATACTGATTAAATGTAAATTTAGAAAGGTAAAATTAATTGTTTCATTTATTGATGTTGTTACATAAAACATTCCATGAATTAACAAAATCTCAAATCACAGTTAGAGGCATTATGTGATCGGTTGACTTTTAATGAGCGTGTCCACTGTGTTTTAGATAAGAAAAACAAATGTTCCCTTTCTTCTTTTCTGCCACAAACACAACCTGAGGAAACAGAAAAGAGGTCCACAGAGATGAGCGATTCAGTGCACCGCACAGAAATACTAAAGAAGGTGCAAAATTTATTCAAGACGCTCAGAATTCAACAACTTCTGAAAGTTTTGTATCAAGAACAGACACAAATGTGTCAGCTCATCTAAAACACTCCTTACACTTCTTTCTTAGAGACATTTGATTGGTTTCCATTTCATTAGCAGCTAAACCTGTTTTTACCGATTCCCAAAATATTACTTACATTCAACACTGTTGAGGATTTGTAATAAGCTAAAAGGTCGGAATCATTGAAAGAAGAGTAAAACCCCTCCAGTCCCTTTTGCCCTGGTTTCTTGATACCATCATCAAAAGACCATAGCAAAACCTGGCTCCAGGGGCGACTGGATTTAAGTTTGTGCTCTCACTGAGAGTTTTGATAACCCTTTTGTTTCTCCGTGGGATATTTACGACTCCTAAGCTTCAAAGTAGTGGAGAACATATTTGGTGAGCTAAACTCGTCATTATTATAACGTGCAGCTAAAACCTCTACAACAGAGCCATGAAGAAAACTTTCATTTGTGTAGAGCTCACTTCCCCAGTGTCTGATAACAAATATATTAATTTCACATCATTTTATTTATGTTTAATGCCAATAAAACGGATAAACTCATTAAACTTATTTACATTTAATGTTAGATTTAACAGCTGTGGTTCATGACCGAAAGGACAAGATCCCGGATACTGGCGGCCGAAATGAGCTTTCTCCGCAGGGTGGCTGGGCGATCCCTTAGAGATAGGGTGAGAAGCTCGGTCACTCGGGAGGAGCTCAGAGTAGATCCGCTGCTCCTTCACATCGAGAGGGGTCAGCTGACGTGGCCCGGGCATCTTTTGCGGATGCCCCCTGGACGCCTTCCCGGGAAGGTTTTCCGGGCATGTCCCATCGGGAGGAGACCCCGGGGAAGACCCAGGTCACGCTGGAGGGACTATGTCTCCCGGCTGGCCTGGGAACGCCTCGGTGTCCCCCCGGAAGAGCTGGAGGAAGGTTCTAGGGAGAGGGAAGTCTGAGCATCCCTGCTTAGACTGCTGCCCCTGCGAACCCGGCCCAGGATGAAGCGGAAGAAGATGGATGGATGTTAGATTTAATCATTTCTGGTCACGTTTCTTGATAACTTGTACATTTGCTGTCATTATTCATGATATATTTCAAGATCTATTTAAGCATTCATGCATTTGTCTGTTACTCTCCTCTACTGTATAAACAGACAGTGAACACAACTATGTGTCCTATTCTGAATCAAAGGTCAAACGATTGCTTGCATACAAACACGATCTGGTGGCGTCTACAGACAGTCTCTCCAGACCAACAGCCACAGTTTTCTTGTATTTGCTGGCTTCCCATTGATTTGTTTCAGTAATTGACTGTCTGAAGTCTTCTAACCTGAACACACACCATCATCAGTGTGTTAGGGGGTAATTACTAACACTCGCCCTCGAGCCCTTTGACTCGCCTACTTATGCAGCTTGTGTTTAGTCCACTCAGGTCTCCATGGATTTTTTTCTTATCCAGAAATGTTCCTGCTCCGCCTCGCTGGTGGCACGTTCGCTCTGACTTACATGACATAGGATACGACGAGATTGGTCTCAGCCAACCAGATGACTTCATACGGACCACCTGTGTAAATTGTGGTAACCTAGAAAAACTGAAAAGCTAACCTGAGGTTACAGAGCTTTATGATTTCATCTGCATGTCATTTATGAGACGTGTTTGAAAAATCGAACATTTATGAGACGGTCTCTTGTTCAAAGCTTCATAAACAAATACACCAAAATCTTTCAGCTGTGTCAGACTTTGGATTAGAAGAGCGATGAAGCTGCTTTGCTGAGTAAAGCATATTCCTCTATTTGCTATTCACGTTGGCATCACAAATGCATTGTACTAGGACACGGCCCTGACCTTCTGCGCTCGAGTCGTGGAAATATATACAGCATCTAATCGTGTTACGGCAAAAGCAGCACTGCTCTAGTATTCATGCTTCATTTTTATAGGAAAAAAATCTCATAAAGGGTCCTTCACATGACTTGTGTTCTTCAATGCACTCAACTCTATAGAGAAAGCTACAATGCCACGCCTGCTGCCGTGCAGGTAAAGTTTTGAGACATAATGCTTAAAATAATCACAATTTTAAACAAATTGCAGCTGATCTCTGATTAATGGATAGTTGGGATGATCACTGACATGTTGCACATGAATTGAACTTGAAGTGATAATTCACCCAAACATTTTAATTCTGTCATCATTTGCCCCCCCTCATGTCATTTCTTGTAAATTAATTTGTTCTGCTGAACACACAGAAAGATATTTTGAAGAATTTAGCAATTTTCAATTCTGTGACATCATTGACTGCCATAGTAGGAAAACTTTAATGGTGATCAAAGTCGCCTCAGATCTGTTTGTGTTCCTAAATTCTTCAAAATATCTCCCTTTGTGTTCAACAAAACCACAAAATATATGTTTTTTCCTACTATGGTAGTGGATGATGTCACAGAACTGAAAATTGCTCACATTCTTACAAATACTTCTTTGTGTTTAACAGAACAAAAACAATTATAAAGGCTTGAAACAACATGAGGGTGAGAAAATGATTTTATTTTTGAGTGAACGATCCTTTATAAAATTGCAGGTCACTTTACTTTTCGGTCCAATGGCATCAAACTGACATTTTCAATAAAACGGCACTGATTACAAATCATTATTACAAGCTTTCCGTTGAAAGAAAAGGAGACCGTATCGATAGTTTTGTTTGCCATCTTATTTTGTTTTTCTTTAACCAAAAATTATATGAAATTACCAAAAAAAAATCTGTTTTTGCCCCGTGTTGGCTTAAGAAAGAGAGCATTTTATTGGACAAAACTCATCCCCAAGATGACTCATCAATATATTTAGTCTACTTTTTTTTCAGACGAACAAATGCAAATGCATTTCAATCTACTAAAAATGAATTTCACTTCATAGACGTACATTTGCATATAGATGACCTCAAAGCCAACACACATGGACCGAAAGCAACAAAACCCTCATTGTGATGTCACAAGAGCATCTATGTCTGCATTTTTTAACTCATCATTCCATTTCCTGATGAAATGGCGGCCCTGGGAAGAACATAAATGATGATTTATACTTTAATCAAAGTAAAGCTTGGTAAATTTATGTGGAGAGTGCGTGACATATGGATAGCCACTGGCAAGTGTCCACGTTTCTGCAAATAACGGAATAAAACCGACGGCATTTCTGCCTTATTTTAACTCACTACAGCAAGTTATGAAAGTGTGTGCTCGCTCTCTGACCATTTGCTGTTCGTGTTATAAGCTAGATACTAACAACATATACTACACTTGATTTTTACATCTGTTTTTATATGTGGATGTTGGTAGATTCCAGTTGCCAAGGTGTACTGTAGGATGGCTTGTTGATCCAAGACAAGAGGCAACCTTCAGGTCTTTCCCTAGATATTGCTGGTCTATATGATTCCTCCCCGTTTTATCTGCTAGCATGTATTGTAAAACAAAAGTTGACATAAAATCAGTGTACTACAGAATGAGTCATCAACAGTTTTATTTTTCCGAGAACAGAAAGACAAAACAGTTAATGTGTATATATGCCAAGTAAGTTTTGTAATTTACGTGAGAAAAAAAAGCATTATTTACTGAAAAACAGTTGTGTTTTCACCTATCAAACACTTTGATATATTGCTGGTAATTATTGCATTCATATCTCAACAGGCTTGATTTCCTACTTTGGGGTCAAAAATGGCAGAAATTCCTGGACTTCAGTTTAGCAATCGACAGCATCGTTATCAAAATCCTCGCAGGGGAATTAGCAGGATTTCAGTCTTAGGTTTGCCTAAATGTGTCTTAACTATCTATTCAATTATTGATGAATAAAAGCAGTTGTGCTGCCAGAAGGATTCAGTTTAGTTGTGTTCAGTCCGTATGGAGACACTGCCACCTGGCGGCAAGATCTATCATTACTCCATTCTTTCTGTCTTCAATAATAGATGTTTGTTGTTTTGGATTTTAAAGAAGACTAAATGTTGGATGATTCTCATAAACACAAATCGATTAACCTGCATCAGAGGAAACTTGGGGTATGCTTGTCCTGAGACCCCTGCATTCAATCAAGCACAAATTTCATAACATGATTACATAACATTAACATTTTTAATACCTGTGCAGTATAGCATGCACAGTGCATGTGTTCCGTTCAAAACAAATCATTTAATTTTGCATCATTTTTCTAATTGAGTACCTAAAGATGACGTATTTTAGTATGCAAACCTCAAGAAGCAGTTAGCAATTAAGTACTTCCGGTTCCATCGACCCAAAGTCTATGTGTTTTCTTTATGTGTTTTTGGCAAATCACCTGAAATAAGGTCTGTGTTCAACAAATTCTCTTAATAGTTTAACTTTTTATTCTATGACATAAAACACACCAATTATAACCCGCTTGTGATTTTTTAAAGCCTTATTGTGCCTTAAAAATGGCGGTTGCTACCAAGTTGCTAAAAGTGACTTCTTCTTTTGGCGGGACGCTTGACGTCATCGCGCATGTACAGCTCAAATAATGCAACGTGGGCACAGATCTCTAACAACGTAAATGCAGATTCATTCACGGAGTAATTACTTACCAGGAAACACATTTTTGATCAAGTTTGAAAGAGCTGTCGGAGGCTCGGTGGTGGTGACGTTGATTATCGTATCGAGCGTCCTTAAGTGTTGTCTGTTTAGCATCGTGTTAGCTTTTAACTTTTTGCCGATTGAATTTCGGCTTCAAAAGTAACAAATGTGGTGTTAATTAGTAAAGATTATCTTGATAGAAAAAAACGTGTAAACATCATAAACCTTTGTCAATCACAGAGCTTATTTTTCAGTCGATCAATGACATGGATTAAAAGAGCTGTGCGATCACGTTTTCTGTTCGATAGGAGAAATGCATCTTTATGTGCCAGAGTATATCACACAAATAATGGCTCTGAGCTGGACACTTCAACTCACTTTAAATTCAATAAATTCTTTATGCTTTGATACAAATTAGTTTATAGCTACGATTTAAACAGCTTTGGTACAAATTACTAAATCATCAATAAATTATCAAGGTTCCATAACTATGACACACAACGTTGCTGACCTGCTGGTAAAAAATAAAAAAAGGTTTTGGCTTTCTACTATATAGCATGTCACCCATTTACATACAAAACTGACAAATACTTCAAATGTAAATAAAAATATTTGTCTATGTTGTATTCTATGGTCAATACCAGACATTTAAACAACATTCATTATAAAAATGAGCACCGTTATATAGAATATATCCGGGTTAAAGTGGGAACTATCGATTTTCCGAGAGCACATGAAAGCAGTATACATAAAACTAACAAAATCCAATAGTTCTCTCACACATGTACCAACAATTGTCATTTCTGGAGCGAAAAGGTCTTAGCATCTGTTTCAACTTTAGGCCGTTTGGGAGCAATAATCGCACGAGATCCTGAATCCAACCCAATCCTGTATTGTTGCTAAAATGTTTTTGTTCCTCATTTGCAGGTTAATTTAGAATCAGGGCTTTCTTCTTGCGCCTCTTTCATTTCCCACAATCCACCGCGGGAGCTGCTGCAGTCAGACTTCGGTTCCGTAGAGAAATGGCTTAAAACGGCTCACGATTAGTGTAAATGTAATAACGTCTCTTTGATTGTTTACTTGCGTAGAGAGTATATTTGGCAAATAATGCTGTCTAATTCGCAAAGTTATGTAAATCACATGACTTGACTGATCACCCTTTATATAAAAATATGCATTATTTTGTAAATATGATCCTACTAATATTTTCAGTATAATAAAAATATAATAACATTCAGAGCATATTTAATTGTGATATTGCCTTGTTGTCATTGCAATATATTCAAGCACAATCGGAGCATAATGAAAGATCCCTGATAACTTTTATAGCGGAAACTACGGTTATGGTTGTAATGAGCTGTGTCTCATTTGAAGCCTCCTACGTCATTGAGGATGTCTCGTTTCAATAAAGCAGGTAGAACCCTACGTATGCGACATTAGATGCTATAATCCCACAATTCTTTGCGTCGGCCCACGTCTGTTATTTGAATAAAGGGTAGCATACACATCCAATCAAAATGTGGTGTTTAAATGTTAACAGTTTACAATTTGTGACACTTTTTTATCATCTTAGCAGTCATATGTATTAAATAGGTTTACACGTGTTTTTTACCTCTTAAAATCATGTAGAAATCATTTTGACAGGTGTGCGAGTGCAACGCGTTGTCGTAGCAACGCGGCACTTTCTGTTTCCTATTCTGCCTGTGTGTTGAGAGTTGAGGGTCCTCCGTACACCGCATCCTTCAGAGGACGCCGCCTTCCGAAACGAGACACAGCCCCGGTTTCGTGTTTGGGTGGCGACCGCACGTGGCCGCTGTCGAGCTTCGTGCGTGAGTCGTGACGTCACGGGGGCACGCACAGCCAGCGCGTGCGTATGCGTGGGAAATGTTTCCTGTGCGGGTCTGGTAGAGGAGCTAAACACGAAATCAAACCACCTTACCTCACGCTTTTAAAACAACCATCCGTTTTATGAAGTAACTGTATTTCTGACATAACCGCGTGAGAGAAAAAGACGCCTGGAATCAGCATCGAAAATAAAGAGGCCCAGGATTGATCAGATCCATCCATCCCAGCATGGACGGTACATGCAACTTTCATTTCAATTCCTTCGTTTAATGCATGCACGGGCGTGACGTCGATGTTATCGCGTGCATAGCGATGCATTGAAATCGGCGTGTTTTGAGTGGTGTTTTGACGATGTTGTGTAAAGGGAGTGATCTGATTTCATGTAGCTGTGAATTGCATTTGCTGCTAACGTTACTGATATGGAAATGATGTCCCACCTCTGTCCTCGTGTATGCATGTCATTACATCGGCTCACAGTGTTCGGGCTCAGTCCTAAACATCTGCTCTCCTTCTAATCTGTACCTTTTTTGTTTTATTCAAATATTTTACTATTGATTTTTGACTATTTAAACGCCATTGTTGGAGACGTGTTTGTTTTGGTGGATAAGTAAATGTGGTCTTCCTGTTGGACGTACAGTGTGAATCTGTCTTCGGTTTCAGGAGATGGAGAGGGTCAGAGCCGCTGGTGTCTGTCCCAGGTCAAAGGTGCCGTTGATGATGACGTAGCTGAAGGTAAGACATGTACCCCGGTGACACAAAGTATCCACGGTTCCAAACACACTTTTTGCAACAGTCAAATGTAAATCGTTCAATTCAGTTCATTTGGTACCATCCTCATAAGCTTTAAATCACTTAAGTTCTTTATTTTTTGTTTATGGTGTTTTTCACGGAAGGTATACCACCGTTGTACTTTAGTGGTGATTTAACAGTACTTTTTGCCTAAAAACTTTGGTTTGTAATACGTTCATATAAGTATAAACTCGCAAAATGATGTCATCTTAAATGACTGGCTAAGTCAGGTTTTTGAGAAAGCCTGTCAAAACTTGTTCTGTGTATCTGCTTGGATTTGATCGAACTTGAGTTCGTGAAGTTTCACATGCATGAATTATGAGAGTAAATTCAAATCGTGACTGCTGTTAACATAAAGGGTCTGTTCTTCAACCCCCGTATTAAGTCAGAACATGGCACTGCCCAGCACCACGCTGCTGCCCGCCACAATACCATGAGAGAGGCAGAGAGAGAGAGAGACAGAGAGAGACAGAGAGAGAGAGACAGAGAGAGAGAGAGACAGAGAGAGAGAGAGACAGAGAGAGAGAGAGACAGAGAGAGAGAGACAGAGAGAGAGAGACAGAGAGAGAGAGACGGAGAGAGAGAGACGGAGAGAGAGACACAGAGAGAGAGACGGAGAGAGAGACGGAGAGAGAGACAGAGAGAGACAGAGAGAGACAGAGAGAGACACACAGAGACACACAGAGAGAGAGAGAGAAACACACAGAGAGAGAGAGAGAAACACACAGAGAGAGAGAGAGAGACACACACACAGAGAGAGAGAGAGAGACACACACAGAGAGAGAGAGAGAGAGATTGTTGTTGTGAGCGAGCGTAAGGATGGGGGTTGCTGCATGGTACTGTGTGCGTGCAGATGCCCGAGATGCCTGTAATGCCAGGCTCTGCGTGTGCCCACCCACACACATGCACACAAGTCTCTTATTATCTCGAAAACATTCAGTGTAACAATATGGTCGTGTAGAAGATCTTTTTAATAATTCAGTCTGTCTCTGTGTATGTGTGTGTGTGTGTCCAGCTGACATCATCTCTGCGGTGGAGTTCAATCATTCCGGCGAGCTGTTGGCCACTGGAGACCGGGGTGGGAGAATAGTCATCTTCCAGCAAGAACAAGAGGTTCGACAACAGCCTATAATCGGAACTTGTCAAAATTCCCTCCCCTCTGCCTTTTCAAACCCATGTTTTTATTTCACGTAACGGTAATGGACATTTTAGGACATTTGTTCCTGTAGCTCAGTGGTAAGAGTACGGCACCTAGGTCAGGGGTTCGATTCCAGGGTAACGCATATAGTCAGAAACAATTGTGTAGTACAATGCGATGTAAGTCACTTTGGATAAAAGCGTCTGCCAAATGCGTAAATGTAAAAAAAATTGACTTTACATTTAAGGCCTGGGATTTCACATGCTTTGATTCACACTGTTTATAACTAACACTAGAGTTTCTAGGTTTCTTTTAAATTTTATTATGCAAACTGTGTGCGTCGATAATAAAATGTTTAACGGTTCAAGTGACGTCCTTGTGTCTTTCGGCAGAGCAAGAACCTTCCGCAGTGTCGCGCGGAGTATAACGTCTACAGCACATTCCAGAGTCACGAGCCGGAGTTTGACTATCTGAAGAGTTTGGAAATTGAAGAGAAGATCAATAAGATCCGCTGGCTTCCACAGAAGAATGCTGCGCACTTTTTGTTGTCAACGAATGGTGAGACGATGTACATGATGAGCATGTTTACATCAAAACTTACAAATATATTGTTTTGTTTCATGCTATAAGTGTTTATATTAAAAATGTATCTGTGCGTTTCTTATATGTTTGTTAATATGTTGACTCTTTAATAGTCAGGCCTACAACTTTCAAACATTCAATCGATCCTTGAAAAACAAAATTGAGTCTGGACTTCCTCTAATGTATATAACGATAAGGAAGAAAACACCATTGCAACGTCCGTGTCGTGACGACTTTAAAGCTCGGATTAGTGCGACTATGCCTGCATAATGTGATTGTAGTTTCACATAGAAACCAATTAACAGTTTTCAAACAAAACATTTAGCGAAAAGAAAGTTGTAAGCCCTTAAAATTAACATATTTGCACCTATTATGGTTGTCGAACTTGAAATTCTCCTCTTTAATTTCTCGCATGTAGATAAAACCATCAAGCTTTGGAAGATCAGCGAGAGAGACAAGAGACCTGAAGGTTATAACCTGAAAGAAGAAGATGGCCGTTATCGACATCCATCTTCCGTGACGACACTACGGGTGCGTGGAGTTTCATCCACATCGCTCTTTTAAATCGTTGCTTTCTCTGACGTGATTTGCTCCTCGTAGGTTCCGGTGTTTCAGCCTATGAATCTGATGGTGGAAGCGAGTCCGCGGCGGGTGTACGCCAACGCTCACACGTACCACATCAACTCCATCTCGGTCAACAGTGACAACGAGACGTATCTGTCTGCCGATGATCTCCGGATCAATCTGTGGCACCTGGACTTCACCGACCGAAGCTTCAGTATCCTATTCGTCCACCTGTTTGTGTGTTTATCATAGTCAGCCCAATATCTGTTTTATCTCTTTTCATGCAGTATTGACACCAAAGTATATATGTACGACAAAAATGGCAAGAGCTTTTCAAGGTTTATCAGAGCATGTTATTTTGCTTGGATAAAATCATCTGCTTAATGAATCAATGTCAATGTATTTTTAAGTTTATCTCTTAACCACTGACCGCTCTCAGACATCGTGGATATCAAGCCATCTAACATGGAGGAGCTGACGGAAGTGATCACAGCTTCAGAGTTTCATCCGCTCCAGTGCAACACGTTTGTGTACGGCAGCAGTAAAGGCACAGTCCGGCTGTGCGACATGAGAGCGTCTGCCCTGTGCGACCAACACTCTAAATGTAAGTAGCCTAGTGTCTCTTCTCATATCGCACACCTTCTCACACGTAAAAAAAACAGTACACTAGAGCTGCACGATTAATCGTTAAAAGATTCGAACACGCACACGATCAGATTTATGAAAATAAACGATTATTTTTTATCTGTTAACTTAGACCTCCGACTAAAATCATAACGCTTCAATATGTGCTGGTGCTGCCGCAGAAGCAGAGAAACCATTAGGCACGATTCACATCTCACGTCTTTTCCGCATGCATATTCGTTATTTTAAATGTAGACGCACTGCAGCCGCATCGAGATGAAATAGCTCAACTTTTAGAAAGGCGCAAGCAGGTCATGTCACAAGAACCAACAGGCCAATATAGACAAACTCAATGAGAATGGAGACACAGATGATTACAGCATAACTAAATAAAGCACCTTAAGTTTTTGACACTTAAGGGGTGATTTCCCTTTAACAAAGACAATAGGTAGAATAACTTAAGTAAAACTTAAGGTATATTTAAGGGCACACTTAAGGGAAAATTACACTTAAGATTCTTAATGCATCCGTGCCCAGGCGCTTTGGGAAAAAAGTAGAACAAAGTGGGGCTCTTGTATTTTGCGTTGTTTTAAACACGAAATGTCAGGCCTTATTATTATAAGTTAGTTATATCACAAACAGTCTTTTCAAGCACAGACTTTCATTATTTCTGTGTCAAAGGATCAGAGAAGTACTGGGATTAAAGCGGAGAGTTGCCAACTCACACGCATGAGACGCGTTTACAAGCTCCTACTCTCCCAAATTAATCTCACACCAAATAACAGACCAACATATAAAGTAAATACAGCCTGATAACAAAACTGCCCTTATGAGTGTCTTTCAGGATTGTGTATAATTGTCCAGATTATGCTTCACATTTTAACTAGACAGGTTTGCGACGAAACTAAGCATTGCAGTTTGTAGTGCGGACAAATCCGAGTGCGTGCTTATGTCCGTCATTTCCGTAAAAACACACCATCAGAGTGTGTGCCGCTTTTTACTGTATTAACGCTAGTAGAGAAGCTGCGCTATTAGAGCTTTTCATCAAGTTGCCCAACATTGTGTTTTCAGGTTATTTTAAACTGTTTACTGGTGAGAATACTGCGTTGTTATGTTTATCAGTAGTGTCTTTCTTTAAAGACCCCTTCAAGCGGTCTGTAGATATAAGGTGAATTTATAAATCTTTCTAAAGACATTTAATTGCAAGTGTCACCTTATGAATTTTTTCCACTGAAAAATATTTCATATACAAGTTTCTACAATGCATTAATACTTTTAAGGAAGTTAAACTTTTGCTTTTACAGTAAAACTTGAGTTTACTTATGGAATTTGTGGTTAAAAATTTCTTTCTTTCACGGTAGGTTAACCGTGAAATATGTAATATTTTGAAGCAAAGTCCTACATATTACATCCCTAAATAATTTACTATAGGTTCTGACAAAAAATAGTTTATGTATTACTTTTAGTCATCATTCAGATTCGTAAAAGAATATCAATCTCTATTTGAAACAAAAGAATATGATTCTCAATTTATTCAGAATCGTGCAGCTCTACAGTACACGTAGAAAATTCAAACTGTGCTTTTTGGGTCAGTACGTCTTGTAAGACACATTTCTTGCTGTTAAACATTTTTCACTTGTTGGTGTGTTTGTTATTGTAGTGTTTGAAGAACCTGAGGACCCCAGCACACGGTCCTTCTTCTCTGAAATCATCTCGTCCATCTCTGATGTCAAGTTTAGTCACAGCGGGCGTTACATGATGACCAGAGACTATCTGACCTTGAAGATCTGGGACCTTCACATGGAGAGCCAACCGGTGGAAACTTATCAGGTATAAAGCTAACTACCTCTATTTCACTGTGAGATGTGTGTTATTTAAGTTTAAAAGTAATATTACATAATACATTTACACTGAGAAAAAATAATTAACAGAGAAAGCTGTTTTTGTCAGACTTGACCACTAGGGGGAGACTGTAATCTCTTTATTGACTTTGTATTGCATGATGTAATGATGGTTTTTCAGTGTAGCATAATGATGTTTCGGACATCGTGGATTTAAAAAGAATGAGATTCAGCTCTACATGTTAAAGAAACCCTGAAATGATCATTATAACACATTCTGGAAATGTGATGTTTTATCATGAAGCACATCAGTCGAATCAATAAGCATTGCATTTTATTAGGAGTTGTAAACAAATCTGCGTGAAATAAGTATACTGTATATTTATCAAATAAAGCTGAGGAGTTTTCCCTGCATTTCCTCTGTGTGTTATCCTGATGTGCTCGTGTCTCTCCACAGGTACACGGTTTTCTCAGGAGTAAATTGTGCTCGCTGTATGAGAACGACTGTATCTTTGATAAGTTTGAATGCTGCTGGAAGGGAGATGACAGGTGAGATTATGTCTGTGGATGTGACTAATGCTCAGTGAGGGTGTAAAGATGTGAGCTTGGCATGTTTCTGTCTGTGTTCAGCTAATAAGCTTCCACGCGTTTTGATGATGATCCGCTTGGCTGAAAACATCTTTAGTGACATCAGTCGATGAAAAAAGCAAACTCTGGCTGTGTCCAAAATAGCCTCCTACTGTCTAATATAGTGCAATGTTTAGTGCTGTCCAAATTCATAATGGATATTATTGAGTGTCATCATTCAATCCCATGATGCATCATAATAACGAGTGTACATCAGATAAACACTCACTGCTAGCTGCTAGGCATCTATCGTGATGCTCACACTGAATAAATTTCCACACCTCGGCAGCAGATGGCGCCCGCAGCATTTCCAGTGCACAGAGTGTCAGAATTTACTCGCTCGTTTTCACCCGCTCCCTAAAGTGAACTATATTAGTGAAGTATTGTAGGGAATAGTGAATGAGGGTATAGTGTGCGATTTCAGACACAGCCTGCTGGATGACAGAGATGGTCTATATTTTGGCACTGTGACAACACGGATCTGATAGTTTAATAGACTAATATACGCCCTTTAGACGATCATTCTTTTTCTTTTAAGTATATAACATTCTGTTCATTTATTGTTCCTTTTCATGTTCTTATTGTAATGGTAAGAGCGTTATTTCAGTTCTCATTATCTCATTATCCATCATTTGCTGCTGCTAGAGATTCGAGGTCACCCAAAAATAAAACCTCAATCATTTATTCACCCTCAAGTGACTCCAACCTGTACTGTACTTCTTTTTCTTCTGTGAAACACGAAAGAAGATATTTTGAGAAATGTGTGTCGACACATTGGAACTCAATTAAATGTTAAATGGTAAATGTTGTTTGGCTGCCAACTTTCTTCAAAACATCTTTCGTGTTCTGCAGAAGAAAGAAACTCATAAAAGCTTTAAATGACACGAGGACGAATAAATGAAATGAATCATTTGCATTTGGCAGACGCTTTTATCCAAAGTGACTGGCATTTTATTGTCCTACACATTTGTTTCAAACACACGACCTTGGCGTTGCTAGCAGCCCGCTCTAACCACTAAGCCAAAGGGAAGCTATTTTATCTCTTTAATGTTAGTTGCTCGAATGTTTGTAGTTTTGCACATCATTTACACGCATTTTCCTCTTTGTTACAGTGAGGTCATGACAGGCTCCTACAACAACTTCTTCCGGATGTTTAATCGCGACGCCCAGCAGGACTTGACACTGGAGGCCTCCTGGGAAAACTGCTCCCCTGGCTACCCCCTCAAGACCTGGCGGGTGTGCGCGGGAAGCAGGCGTAAGAGGAACGAGATCGGGGTGGACTGCCTGGACTTCAGCCGAAAGATCCTCTACACCTCCTGGCATCCTCAGGATAATGTTGTTGCCCTGGCAACAGTCAATAACCTTTATATATTCCAGGAGAAACTGAATCCGGAATTTTAAACTGGTTAGTCTCCAGCTTCAGGAGACAAACGGGATTCGTTTCAATCTTGTATCCATGCACAAACTCTCCTGAAACACATACATAGTCTTACTGTTATTAACCACGGTAGTCTGAGGAAAAAAAACGTTGGATTGTGTTAATCGATACACTGTAGACTGGATGAAGGTGTTTTTTAGTTGCATTACTGTTTTCTTTTTTGCTTATCTTGTTTGTCTTCTGGCACATCGTTGAGCTGTCATATAGCTTTAAACATAAAGTCATCATCAAATTCATCGCTCATTTAATCTGAAACACGCAAACTGACCAGCACGCGACCTGCAGAATCCAACTTAATAAGTTTGCGTAATCATAACACTGAATCAGTCCGTGTAGCAAGGTTTGTAAAATTCCTCATGCACTAATCGCCCCTTTCTGAACTCAGGCCTGGTGTACCCACAACTCTGTCTAATGCCTGAACTCGTCCACAAGTGCAATTGACTTGAAGCAGGGTTCCTAAACAGCTACATCCTTTCTGGTGAAGTCCCTAATGGGCAAACTAATCGTGGCATTATTTTATGCAATATCGTAGTGTTTGTGAAATAGGGACTTGTAAATTGGTCTCTTTCATCATTTTATAGGGAGACACAAATGTTTTGAGATTTAAGTAAATGTTTGTGCAGATTTGCATGTTTTATAACGTCTTATGATTTTGGCATCTCGCGTGTCATTTTCTTTGCAGCCTTTTAATACGGAGTGGTTCCTATGGGGTGAAGAGAATGCTCTAGATATTTTTATATGAATTTTCAAAATCTAAATATTCTCCTTAACAGTATTTAGTGTATTTTATGCAGTCGTGTTACTGTCTACGAGCTGTTGATAGGTGCAGAATGATTCTGTATAAATGAGTGTTTACATGGATATCAGACCTGCTGTATATGAACAAACCCTGAAGTATGTCCCCTTTTATCCTCATAGTTGTAAAACCCAAAAAGTAAAAATAAAACTGAATTTTAAGACTGAAAAATTCCATCTTGTTGGGATCATTTTTCCATGTAGAGGTCAGATAAATGCATATTATTATAAAGCAAATTTCAATCAAGCTGAAGGAAGTGCCGAAATGCTTACATAATTACGTCAAATGCATTTAAACTGAATTTTGTGAATACGGTGACGTCACAAGGACGCTCAGGTGGGGCCAATAAGGGGCTGTGGGTGCGTGTGCGCGGTCACGGGGAGCGTGCGTGTGCGCGCCGTGTTGACGCGAGTGACTGAAGAGGCAACATGTCCACCGCAGCCGCCGCGCAACTGAACAACAATGAAGAACCGGGACTCAACGGTAAAACTCCGTTCATTTTCCCTCAGGAAGACTAGCTGTGGCTTTGCAGTCGCTGTTTGTGCGGCTTTTTGTTTTCTCTTCGGCTTTAAAACGCTGTTATGCAACATCTATTGTTTCATTTTGCTCAATGGCTGGAATTTCCTCCTCGCACAGTCGGGGCGGGGCTGAGGGGCGAGAACGTGTTATTGCTAACGCGTGCGCCAATGGGAACGTCGTAAAGCCGCACGCGTTGTGACGTTGCTAAGCAACTCCGAATGATTGACGGAGCGCGAGCCAACCGGTAGTTTTGCAGAACGTTAGTGCGAAGCGGAGGCGGGTCTTAGTGGAAATCAAAACAAGGAGAAGATGCTGCTCAGAAAAATGGAGACTAGTGGGCGGGGCGTGTGGATAAATAAATAAAACACTCAAGTGTATTGACATCGTGGCGCTTTATTTTAATAGACTAGTTTGTTTTTATTGTGCTTGATTGTGAGCTTTGTTACTTAACCAGCGCTTTACAAACTTCAGAGGGGTGAAACATAACCACAGCTTCAGGGCCCACAGTTTTTTGTCTTGGGAGTAAAATATATATGAATAGAATGCTATTTATTTTATTCTTTGGTCATTGTCTGTTTATTATTTTATGTTCATTTACATTATGTGACCGCTCTCTAAATTTGTTGAGCTCTGATGGAATTATTTCTTATTTGAAATCCTTGCAAAAAAAAAAACAGGGCTAAAATGTGTTACTATTATTATTATATTATTGTTTGTTTGTTACTTTGTTTTTGTCTGTAAGGTTGGCTTAAATAGTTGAAAGCACATCAGAAAAACAGTTTTACTCCCTCCGATGCTTTTTTTCACATGCATAGGAAATAAGGAAATGTAGGAGATAAGATTGACAGCCGTTTTTGTGTAAAGAAAAAGATCGAAAGTTTAGTTCAAGGTCTTTTATTTGTATAGCACATTTACAACAGCGACCGGGCTGACCAAAGTGCTTTACAGAAGAAAAGATTTATACAACATATACGGAAACAGGCCATACACAAATTGAATACAACCCCGTTAAAATTGGCTATATCTTTGTAGTCGACAATTTAATACAACCCGATTAAAAATTTAAAATGGCCAGATCACAGTAGTCAATACACTAAGGAAATTAAATACGTTTAAAATTACATTTGACGTTAAATACATTATGAATAAAATATGTATTCATCTACAGCCAAGAATAAACTGCATTAACACTATTCTTATCAATTATTGTATCATAGTACAATATATAATTTTTTTTCTTGTCATTGTGTGAAAACAGCGTAACCCATCAGACAAATTACCATTCAACGTTCTGATGTCCAGACTGGCACTTTACAGCGTTGTAAGACTTGGCCTTTGTCTTCACTGCATTGGCCGCCGGAGAGCTTTCAGAAGGTGTAAACTCATGGCAGTGCTAGACATTCAGTGCTGTAGGTTTATGAGCGTCTGTGGCACACAGACAGATCTGGGTTACGGTCACAGCGGGTGGAGGAGAGAGTGAAAAGCAAAGTGCGGTTTGATGTGCCATACATTACATAATTCCCCCTCCCAATCCCTCGCTCCTGCGGTGCAGTCCATTAAAGCTGCTCTAGGATCAGTGCAGATTGTGTCACTAGAGCTGATCGACAGTGACCTGGTGTGATATCCGTGGATTTGATTGTGTTTTACATTTTATTCACACGGATGTTTTAGAGATATTTAATGACCAGTGGCCAAGATTCCTCTGTCAGTGTCTTCTGGCATGTTTTGTGTTATCGTCAAGCAGGCAAACACAACATTATTTGCAATGAAATGTTTTCTTGTACAATTTGCGATAACATGAAAGGCAATTTCAATTCTTATTTTTGTGGAATACTGCAGTTTTATTTATTGATTTATTGATTGAAGGTCATTATTTCTTTGAATTCATGTGACCTTATAATCATGAACAAAAACATTAATCTCCCCCTCCAAATGTCTGAAGAGTTTGGTTGGAAAATGCGATAAAATTCAAAAATCATTTTTCATGTTTTTTTTGTGTTAGTTAGCCGTATTTTTAAGTTATTATGGCTTTAATCAAAACAAACCAACTGCAGTTTGATTGATATTAATCTTGGAATGCTCAATCAAAAAACTTGATTTTTGAAAACATTTACAGTGGAGTTATCTAATTTTGGAACCGAACATCTCTTCTCTGCATGTCCAGTGGCCAGACGTCCAACGATCCAATGAACTCCTGAAGAGCGAAATTAAGTTGATCTTATTCTCAAAGCCGTTTCATTCAAACACATGTCACACTATGGAAGGAAACACCATCATGTCTTCAATATCATGTGGGCGAACGGGTTTAAATAACACTTTACAGGTTAATATTTAGGATTAGGGTCGGTTACAATCCTTACAAGCGCTTAAGATTGTTGCACTTGTTGTAGCTCAGCTCTTCGGCGAGTCCCGGCAGTCAGTTTTCATGCTGAGATTTGTATAGTTTTGATGCATCAGATGCCTCTCCTGGAGTAAAGCATTGCCACGGCAACAGTCCTGTCAGACAAATACATAAGTTTAGTGTTGTTTGCTCGGAGGTGGAAGACTTAAGTTTCATAAAAACAATAAAATGTACTTGTTTAAGGGTGTTGGTGACTAATTTTACATTCTTGTGCTCATTGCATAGGCTTTTTTGACTAGACCATCCCAGCATCATCTTCTCATCCACAGCATGGCACATTTTGGATGTCGCCTTTATTTAAAGCATCTTACAATTCTTGGTCAGGTGTACTTTTTAGTTAACTAAACTAAAGAAGCATCCATCACACCAGATCATGCCATTAAAGCATCGTGGGACCTGTCTGTGAATCTGTGTTTCCTAGCAAAAGACAGCATGCACATGTGTGTTATGTTTGCACCAGATCAACAAAGAACCGTGCGGTCTTAGGGCTCATTTCTACTCACAGGGGTGAAAAGTCTTTTAGTTTTCTGGACTTTGACCCTTTTCTTTATCTCTCTCAATCTGTTTGTGTTTCAGGGTCCTGGGTGGCGCTGGAATTGAATGGAAACACTCAACAGCAGAACCTCAGTTTGCCGTCGCTGCTGGGGAACGGGAATGAAGGCGAGTCCCCGGCTTCGCAGGCCGTTCAGGAGGAAGCAGAGGTGTTAACCGGAGGACTTGAGCACGTCCCATCATCCTCCTCTATTCATAATGGAGACATGGAGAAAATATTACTGGACGCCCAGCATGAGTCCAGCCCCAGCATCTCCTCCTGCAACAGGTATGAACCAAGAGGAAGATGTTGTTGCTCAGAGTTTGCTTGTTTTCAGCTCAGGAGCTTCGCTGAAGGTCACAGTTGTGTTTCGTTTAAGTATTAACTCGGTCTCAGATGTTTCTTGTAAAATTGTACGGGAAAAAAATAAAAAGAGAAATGAATGAGAGTGTAATCATCATAACACAATATGGAGGTGTAGATTGTAGAGGTGAAGTCATCTGGATTTGAGCACATCTGATGAGAAATGTTTGAGTTCATATTGAGTTCTTGGCGACTTTTAAAACATGGTTGACATTGGTTAGTTTTAGACATTGTTGACATCTCTTCTGAATCTCTAATGAAAGACACATTTCTGACTCTTTTTCTCAGGAGAAATATCAAGGACACAGATGAGACTAAACTGAAAGTTTTCATTCTCTTTACATTGATTCTCAATGATTTGCCATATAAAACAAACAATTCCACACGCACAGATTGCAGTTCAGTCAATGAACTCCACACATCATTCCCAGCGGCTGTTGGTGTTGTCTTCTTGTTTTTCGTGATGTGTTTAATGTAACAATGCATTCGAAATGTGTTTTCACAGCCCACCGCGACCAGACAGTCCAGAGAACGATGAGGGACAGATCATGTTTGATGTGGAGATGCCCAGCGAGAGAGACTGTCAGGTGAATATATGAATTCACTGCAGCAAACACTGAAGAATATGAAACATTAAAGCTTCTGAATGCTGAT
The DNA here is from genome assembly GCA_029783895.1 of Triplophysa bombifrons. Taxonomy (NCBI): domain Eukaryota; kingdom Metazoa; phylum Chordata; class Actinopteri; order Cypriniformes; family Nemacheilidae; genus Triplophysa; species Triplophysa bombifrons. The sequence goes on from CM056468.1 coordinate 20,661,720, forward strand.
ATGAACGTGATGTTTGGTGTGTTTGAGGTTAGCTTTAGCTTTGATCCTAAACCTACCGAGCTGCCTAACTAAACAAGAATTAAAGGTATCAAACGGTGGAAGATCACAAGGTTTCGGGAATGCAGTCTTTTTGTTCTTGTGTCGTCTTCATCTTGTTGTATCCCATCTCTCCTTATCCCTGACAGTCAGAGGATGATGGTTTGGAGAAGGACAGAGATGAAGACATTCTCATGAATAAAGGGGAGAGTTGGGTGGCAGACTGGTCCAGTCGACCAGAAAACATTCCCCCAAAGTGAGTAATTGTATAGCATGTGTGACACTCTACATGTACCATTACACTATGTTCTTAAAAAAAAAGTTGGTACATTAAATTTATACATGATTTTAAGTGGTCATGAATGTGTCGTCACTGTTAACCATTCTCTTATAGAGAGTTTCACTTCCGCCACCCGAAGCGCTCTGGATCCGTGTCCCTCAGCATGAGGAAGACGGGCGCTATGAAGAAAGGTGGCATGTTTTCTGCAGAGTTCATCAAAGTCTTCATGCCGTCATTGCTGCTCACTCACATCCTCGCCCTGGGACTGGGGTGAGTAAATCAGAATCTAGAGTCCTAATCTAAACTGGTTCATTGCATTCACACTTCAATCAATCGAAATGCAGACGCGCTGATGTCGAGTTACATGTCTGTGATGTTTTATTTAGGATCTACATTGGAAAAAGGTTGAGCGCACCTTCCACCAGCTCGTTCTAAACCCGATCAGACCCCAGTGCCTGGACGTCCCGTCTAAAGTGGAGAAAAAGCAGTGGCCAAACATGTGTTCATCAATCTCTCTCTGATCCACCCCACTGGCATCTAGTGTTTGTTTCCGTGGTCCTGGTTCCACTGGTTCACCTGCCGTTTCTTGTTCTCTAATGCAGTGGCTTATTGACTTGTAGATATTTTTCTTTTTTTAATTTGCAAAGGTACTACATTTTCCATCGACCCTCTGTACGCTGTTATTACACGTTTGAGATAGCTATATCTATTCCAGCAATCTATCCGTCACTACATCCAGGCGTTTATTTGGGCGTGCTGCACTTCATAGGCGACTGAACGGGGAGTCTGCAGTGGGTTTGTGATGTACAGCGAGAACGTTCAACATCTCATTTACTCCGTTAGGTACCATATGACGGAATCACAGTATTGTGCAGTATTAAAGTGAATTGGCTCTTATCAAGAAATCTGAATCTGGTAGGGTTCTCATGTTTTGATTTCGAAATCCATCCATTTATTATAAGCTTGATTTTGATTTATTGTTTTATGGGAATGAAAGCTTTGTTTAAAGATAGCCATGTGATGCTTTATATGCGTGGTGTTCTCGTGGCAATATGCCACATATTGTTCCAACAAGTATTTAGAGACTTACTTTGCATAGAAGCGTTCTCAAGCCATCCGTTTCCTGTACAAAATACAAACATTTAAAAACCTGCGGTTTACGAACGACATACTAAAGAACTGATGAATAATATTGAATAACCTGTTCAGATAGCTTTCGTATCAGATGGCCGTACGTATCCAGCCTTCCTGTCAATGTGGTTAAGTTAGTTGGCTTTAAGGTTAATATAACAGCATCACACACTTATTTGCCTCGATGCATATCCTGCTGCTTCACACCGGGCTCACGGCGGTCTCTGACTGTGTATCTCGGTGCCAAAGTGTTTCCACTGTGATAGTACATCTGCCAACCCAACGCGAGTTTCGATGCACTTCGTGCGAACATGCTTTAAAGACGATCGCTGCAGACTCTGTTTAGCTGTTTATTTATCCCGCGTTTTAACACCACCGTGAACTGTTGTAGATGGGTACTATAAGCTATTCTATACATTTGTCAAGACAGTAGAGACAACATATTCCATACCCTGTCTACATATGTTTATGCAATGTAGTGTAGCTTTACCCGAGTCAAATTTCCCACCAAGATCAAAAATAAGATGGGGATTTAAAATCATAGTGTTTAAATATAGAGACGTTTTCGTTTGAGGAGAATTGTGGCCTCAGTGTTCTTGCCACGCTTTGTAATCTTCACTCTTATGTATTTTAGTAACACTTTAACGGAGTTCTACGTTTTATGAAGCAGTTTTTTTGCACCCAGATCTTTGTGGCACCTTTCTCACCTTATGCTTTTACTATCTCGGAGGGGGAGTGATTTTGCGTTATTTTAACTGCCCCATTGCATGCCGTGTTATGATGTAGGAAGTGAAACTGACCCCTGCGTGGGGCAGAAGACGAACTGTGAATGGAGAAGTTGTAGCTCAAGTCAGTAGTGATAAACTAGCCCTGCCCTGTATGTGTGGGGTGGGATCACGATCGTATATGTTTTACGCACATTGTTATGTTTTCTCTCTCTCTAATATATGTTGTTGTTGCTTTTATTTTTTGCTTGAATCATGATTGTGGATTCTGGAGGGCGGGGCCCTCGTGACTGACAGCTCCAGGATGTGTTTCCTTTTGATAGTGACTGGAGCGATGAAGCAAAGATCGTGTAGTTTCTTTTCATTTGTCAGATGGAGAAAAGCTAAATAATATTAAAATGACAAATATAACCTCAAAGTCATATTTTTCTTTTGTTCTCATTTCATTATTGGTTTGCGTGCCCATTTTGAATGTTAAGAAAGATATTAAAATCGTTTAGAAAAGCATGCTCTTGTTGTTTTATATTCATACCGTATTGAAGCCGTAGGGTTTGAGAGGCTGTGCTATACCCATTTATAGTTTATTAAATCAAAATTAAAAAAACATTTCTATTCATTGAAATCAAATATATGACTTAATATACTCAAAGGATCAGTTCAGCTCTAAAATAAAAAAAATTGTCATCATTTGTCATTATAAACTTGTGATTTTTATCTCTTGCAACAAACAAAAGAAGAAAAATGTTTGTCACCAAAAACCGTCGGTCCCCGTTGACTTCTACTATATGGACACAAAACCAGTGCAAGTCAATGGGGATCACCTGTTTTCTTTTACTTTACTTTTGCTAAATATCTTCTTTTGTATTCTGCAGAAGGAAGAAAGTCATACAGGCTTGAAATAACAAGAGGGCGTGTAAATAATGACTGAATTTTCATTTTGAAGGTGAACTAACACTTTAAACTTTTCAGTTTCCTGCTAAGGCAAAGTTTCATTCATGCTGAGGCACTGAAATTATGTATCGGAAGAAAAAAAAACGGAACTAGAACTGAAATGGAAATAAATTAAAACTAAATAACAACATTAAAAATAAATAAATAATAAGCACAACAAAATTCCTAAAAAGTGTGGTGATAAAACTAAGGACTTAATGACATTAGCCTATTTCAAGTAGCTGTATGGCCTCAATATTGGTTTTCTGAATGAGCTTTCCATGTTAATTAAATTAAAATACAAAATTTAATACAATTAAATTACTGTACTATTATCATTTATTTGGTTTCTTTTACATTACATGGTATAGAAACAGTGGTTCTCCTGCACATTTCGGGTTTGTTCTTTATTTAACACATCTGACTCTAACCATAATAAGCAGAGAGATGAATTTCTCATGTTATCTTATATAGAGATATAAATGTGCTGTGTTGAAACATTATTGACCTCAGGACCAGAATATAATAATTAATAACAATGAATCGTATATTATTGGATACATATGGACACAGAACAGGACAAAATTGGAAAATGTGTTCCTGCTAAAGTCAACTTGTTTGTTTTTCATGCTTTTTTGCCCAAAAGTGGTTGCAGCCAGAATAGCTTTTCTATCATGTGAATCTTACCAGTGGGGAAACATCACAACAGTTATCATTCTTCATTGACATACTTCATATTCATCCATTTTTTTTGACAAAGGTTGCTCATGTAAGGTGAAAGTGGGTCGTGGCTAATCTGCAGTCTGCATGAGTGTGTGTGGTGTTTGATATACTGTCGAGTAAAGGGAGTGTCCGCTGACTGAATGCATGACTCTTTTGAGCACTGTGAATGTGGGGTTTTGTATTTTTAAGGTCTGTCATTTCCGCAGACAGGCAAGCATGTGACCTGGGGTCTGAAGGTGGTCTCTCCTGCCCTCATGCATGTTACAAGTGCAGAAAAACGCATACAGGAGACGCTTTTATTCTGCTACGTGCAAACTTTAAACGTGGAAAGCTTTTACACATGTACTTTAGTAATGACCGGGTGTGCTCAGGAACAGATAAAAGCATGAACGTAAAATACAATTTATTCACCCTGATTTCAAAACAGAATGAAAATGTTTTATCCTTGGAAGATCAATAGGATGAATGAATTTTCACACTCATTTAATACAACAACAGTTTCAAATGACTAAAGGAATGATATGAGGGGGAATAAATGATGACAGAATTGTCACATAAAGTGAACTATTCTTTTTGTCTAACTTGATCAGTGTTTGATCTGGGATGCTCATATCTCACTCCATGAAGGATTCTGGAGAGAAACATCAGTCTGTTCAAAGAATCTACAACCTTTTTGGTTTAGTTTTTCTGATGTACATTTACCCGTACAGCTCTCTTTTATGCACTACCAAAAATATACATTTTCCTTCACTTGCCTTAAATATTGCATGCAAAACTATCGTCGTTTGACCGACTGTGAATCATTTTATTCTGACACACACATAGTAAACATCAGCACACACATACGGCCATTTATTTCACAACAAAAGCTTGTACAGCATATCTGTTTAATGATGTTTAGTCTGTGATCCTTCACAAAAAACATCTTTTTGGGTTCGAAGTTGTCATTTTCCGTCCTGAAATCTTGTTCGTTGACACACAGTGATACGTTTTCTTTCGCCAAAGCATTTTTAGCCGACATTTGTAAGAAATGTATTGACTGTTTCACAACCCTTGTGTAAATGATGTCTTGTGTGTTGTTTTCACTTAAGATAAATGATTAAGAAATCTTTATGTTGTCTAAGAATGTTTTCTGGAATCACAACGGGCAGCACACAGTGAACTTACACCAATTGTTTGTGTGTTTCATAGTTTATACAGTTTGTATAGTGAAGGAATGTTAAGAGTATGCAAGTACGCCAGTGGTTCCCAAATGGGGGTACGTGAGAGAAACTGAAATTCAGGAATAAATAATGAAGTCAATAAACTATGATAATAGCATTGTTATATGAAATTAGGACTACTCAAATATGCATAAAAAATTAATTCATACGTTTAAAACGCTTTTCAATTTTCAAGTTATTTTTTGAGACCCGGACCCGGAATCAGGAGCAGTGTCTGGGTGCAAAATAATGCAAGTTAGGAGAGGTTGCGGTTAAATGTTAACCTTTAACTGTTATGCCTAATACTTAAGAGATCTACATAGTTGCGTAAAGCTACATACAGAAATATTTATAAGCAATAAACCTGCTTGAGGGCATCAAATACAATAACTGTCTGACTCTCATTTCACTCTATTTTAATGCAAATGTTGCGTTCTGGTCAAGGGGTACTTGCCTTGAAAATATCATAAAAAGCTAAAAAAAGTGTGAGACCCACTGAAGTAAACAATTACAAACATAGTGGAAATAAGCACATTACTGCCTCCTAGTGGCTACACGGTGATAAAATGTAAGGCCTACGCCATCGCATCACACAATGTTGACGATACACAACTTCACATCCACTGTGGTGATGTCCTAAATGTAATATATAACTCCATCAGTTATGACTGTTGTAATGTGTTGCTGCGTTTTTAGTGGTTCTTTTAGGTCATTAGAAAACAAACTCGCATATTGTTTGTTAATCATTTTATATGACTCCAAATATATCCTGTGCTCTCATTATTCCTTCTTGGCACAAATTGGTCCCATTAATAAAGAACGATAAGTCATGCCAAGAGAGTCTGGCCACGAAATATCAAATTATCCCACACGAGAGAGGGACTCATTGTGTCGGTTCATTGATGGAAGGCATGGAGGATCATCCTACCCTGGAGCCATGGCAACCGGTGGGAGGAGCTTGTGCGCTTCCATTCACGTGATTGGCTGCTGGCAGGTGTTCTGAGGTTGCATGTGCAGAAGTGCTTGGTGTTGTGTGTGGATAAATGTACTTCATGTGTGTGTTTGTGCAAAAACGACAGAAACATCTAATGCTTGAATCAGTTATCACAGACATCTTCTGTTAACATTTTATCCAATGCAGACTCTCAATTTAGTTATAGAAATCACATTTAAGTGATCGATTTGGTTTCGTGTCCGTTCACCATTTTATAGTTATTAAACATAGAATATTTATCACATAAATAATATATAATCATGTATTTATTCATTAAAAAGGAATCTTAACAATCTTGCCCCGCAAAAAGGAAAAACAGCTGACTAATTATATAGGTCACTTTAGTGTAAATCATTTTTATTAAGTCATTCTCACCGTACTTTTCTAGTGTTCATATTTTATAGACAACATAATTGTGCAGATCTTAAATAAATAATATAGAATGATATCTACATACATGTAGAAATGAATTGGGTTTGTTTTGATCATATGTGTTTTCAATGCACCCGCGCGCGTGCATGCGTGCTTTGCTGTGCGTGCGTCAGGGCGGGGCGTTGCGCATGCACTGTGGCGCCGGACGCGTAAATCTCTGTCCATCGGCTTTCTGGTGGCGTGTTGCGCGGCGAGGCTGTTATTTTACACGCTGGAGAATTTCTGTATCCTCTTCTGTCTTCGGGTTCGTCGCAAACACCTTCATCGGTTGCATTCGGGTGGTTTCGTTCGGACGCGACGGGTGTCATTGAGTTGAGGGGCGTCTGTTCTCCAAAAGCGCATCCAGAACAATTACGCACGGATCTCCACCCATCAGCGACGAGATGTCCGGATACCAGGGCAAGAAAAACATCCCTCGCATCACTGTGAGTACGAACATATATATGAATGACGGTCTGAAAATACTCGCACTGTGGATTAAACACTCGAGGAATCGGTCCTGAAATGACAGCGCCTTCCAGCGCAAAACATTATTGTTGCCGTTTTATAAGGTGCTTGATACAGACGCGATCAAACGACCTGCATTCAGACTCTGTGTTTTCAGTGTTGCCCTGTTATGTCAATAGTTTTGCTCTTATCTCTATGAAAATGTAATCATGATGCGCTCAGGCCCACTTTCTGGTGTGTTTCTTTGTGGGTCATCGCCTGTGCTCATTGAAGAAACGCCAGGTCACAGTGGATGTGTACCAGAACACACAGTTTACAAACTGGTGTAAATTAAATGATGAAGAAACACGTGACATTATTATTCCAGGAAACAATATCATGCTTTTATGCGTGCAATATAAACGTGATGTTACACTGTCAAGAATGCATTACATTTTTCGTTTGAAAACTAGCTGTAAAGCCTGCAAACATCATTCTAACACACGTCAAGCACAATGCGTGATCTCAAATGTCTCCCGTGGAACCTTCTGCATATTCTGAAATAGAGGTTCTCGTAAAATATGCATTTTGCACAAATATATGCAAAAAAATGGCGGTTGATGCAACACAACCGTGAATGATGCTGTTAAAATGAATGAAAAATAATTGAGTTAGAACCGGCTTGATGTGAGCTGCTGGTACAATGGCCTCAGTACCCACCCCCGCTGAGCTGGTTTATAGTCAAGCTAAATGCAGAGACCCGTCTCCAGAGGAAATGAATGAAAATCCTCTTTCGAAAAGTAGGTCAGTTGGATGCAAAGTTTATGTCACTGTATAGGGTGGGACTGCACATTCAGGGCTGTAGAAACAGTACATGTGAAACCCTCCAGTGAGCGAACTCATTCCAAAAGCAGTGTGCATGGACACTCACACTCACAGTGTTTTTGGAGAGGCGCCACTGAAGTGTGATGTGTGCAGGCCTGCAGGAATGAACAGAACTGGGACAGGAAGGAGAGACCTGGAAATGGTCTGGAAGACTCTCTCTGCCGTTGCTGGAAGATGTTTAGCTCTCAGTCGTCAGCTTAGCTTCAGCCATCTTAAGGCACTGTGCTAAGACTGCCAGTGGGTGGCAGACGCTGACTGACTGCACACCCCAAGACTTTAATGTGTGTTGAATGTATAAGTGTGGATTCAGGTTGGAAACGTTAACACAGGAAAGATCAGATCATGAACTGTTTTACGTGTTAGTGAAGATCTCAATATGAACTCAAATATTTCTCGCAAATCCTGACATTGGGATTTTTGTAGGATAAAGTCCCGTGCATCTCTCTAATCTCAGCATTGTCTGACATTGTCACATCACCACAACTCTCCTTCACTCGCAAACACACACACATGCGCACACAGTCATGCCCCAGTTCTAGGCGTGTTTTCTGCATCAGTCATGACAATGAACTGCTTCCTGTAGAGAGGTCTGCTGCAGCTGTCGTTTAATAGATTTAAACCCATTGATTAGATAAAAGTGCAGTGCTGTACTGTGTTTGACCTCGCTCTAAATTACCCACAGCAGTGAAGTTTACTTTGAAAGAACACATGTACTGCTCATTTCAACAATACATCAACAATAGATATCTTTTGTAAAACGTCTAGGAGAAATGAAAATAGACCTGAAAGATTTATTTGTTGACATATAGTCATAAAGATATAAAAATTAATGTGGACCGCTGATAACTGTCATGGGAGATGTGAAATGTTTTACGCTCGAGTGTATGAAAATTAGCGGGATCTAGACATCTGCCTGGATAACCGAAAATATATATCACGTGATTTATGGACAACTTGTGAGTTAAGTACGGTTAAATGCTGCTGCATCCGAAAGCTAGAGGGCGCTCTCGTTCAGAAATTCCAAATACGCACTGCAGAAGAAGACCATAACACATGTAGTTCTAAGAAATGCCTAAGGACATTTATCACTGTTCCTCAAGCCTCATCAGGTATTTCATGATAATAAAGTATATTTATAATGATCATGTTTGACAGGTGTTGCTTTTTTAAATGCACATTATAAGCGACTCAAACTCGCACTGTTTTTAGATCGAGCAACATTTTCAGCTGATCCCAGAGCCGTGCTTCACGGACAAGCTAGGCATCAATCAAATAATCAATACCTTGCATTATCGCAGCCAGCTCAGTTTCAGTAGGATTTATCAGTAACCGCGGTTAAACCTGCACATGTCTAGCGGCATCTAGTGGTGAGATTGCGAATTGCAACCAACGGCTCACTCCACACCTCTCTTTCGAAGCACTATGGTGGCTGACAAAGAACTAAGATGTCATCATGTTTTCACTTCTTTGAAGAAGGAGATAATGTATTTATTTAAATGTGCACTGTAGAGCAGATTGTCCGTTAAGGGCTACTATAGAAACAACATGCAGAATTCCATACAAGGGGATCGCTCATTCTAAGATCATTAAAACATAACACTTCATTATGTAAGGTCTTTATACACCTCTGAACACATAGTTATGTATATTATATTGCATTTCTGTCAATACATCCTCTGAAAAATTACACACTGGATCTTTAATTTTTTATGGAAATCTCTCTAAAACATTTGCAGACTAAAAAAAAGTTTTCTCTCCAATCATATCCCTCTCAGTGAGAAACAATGAACATCTCAATAGTGTTTTCACTATCCCCAAAATGTGGTACTTATTCACAGATTGATTGACCGCGGTTGAAAATATAGAAGTGTAGTGATGCTGTGTCATGTGTGTTTCCAAACTGTGCTAAAGGATGACTCAAGGAAACTGCAAAATAATGACTTCCAGAATGCCAATAAACGTCACTTCAACACCTCATTTGCTTTTGATTGTTGGCAGGTATCAACAAACCAAGTTTTTATATCACAATACGATAACAATAATATGGTCTGATTTGGATGGTTTTCGTTGACAGCACATCGTTTCATTTGTTACACAGATGTTTGTTCAGAACCAAAGAGTGGTCTGATTTGAAGCAGAACTCACGATTAACCCACAGGCTCAAGCATAGACTCAGAGTTTCCAGTTAAAACAGAGTCATCGACCTCATATGTATGAAAACAGCAAACACAGACTGAAGGTTTCCATTAAAACTGACCTCCATTAGCCTCTCATGCTGTTTCTGTTCCTGGCAGACTGGCTGAAGGCTTCATAGATCATGTTATGTTGAAGATCAATTGAAAATCTTTCAGTTCATTGCATGGAAAATGCCCACAGAATGTTTGTTATTTTTGGGATGATCTGAAACAGAGCAGAAACTCTTCTGTTATAGCGAGACATGACTGAACCTTCAAAAAATCTGATACCACTTGACCCACTTACAGAACCTGTGGTTTCACTCTTAGAAGAACATTATTGACTGCCAATTTTTACTTGTGCATTAAAGATAATAACTCACTCTGTCCGGTGGCCATTACAGCTTAATATGGATTGATTCCAGGGCCGACAAGTCAGAACAGAATTGCTGGTATTTCACACGATTTTATTCATTAACTGTAAGAACCGTACATGTAAGATACACTATAACCGTTCACTCTTTGAAATGTTTTGAGTAAATTTGATGAGAAATGTTTGAGTTCATATTGAGATCTTCAATAGCATTGACTTTTGATTGCATACTTGACAAATCTAAGTTCAGTTTGAAACATTGTTAACATCTCTTCTGAGTCTCTAATGACATTTGTGAGATTTCTGACTCTTTTTCTCAGGAGAAATATCTGAGATGCAGTAGAGTTAAGCAAGCGTTTCCATTATCTCTCCGTTTATATAAAAAAAATATTGAGATGACTCATGATAACAAAATGAAAAAATATTACAAATTGAAAATATTCTGAGCTCTTTGGCATATTGATGATAATTACAAGAAAAGAAAACCGAAAAAATTGACTGATCGACTGATTTCCTTTAAATTAGCCACCAAAGATTATCAAAATTGATGCCCATCACATAAACCGATTGATATATAATCCTTCTTTTCATTTCTATTCTCACAGACAGAAAATTTAAAGGGGTTTACATTAAATGAAAAAAAAAAGGGGTGTGTCTTACAAGGGAGCGTGTTCTGCTTCATTAAAGTGAATGTAAACAGATTCATCCCTCTGAGATTAATGAAGATTTCATCACAAATGTTAAGTAACAAACAATCATTACACAAACAGAAGTATAGCAGGATAGTCAAATGATCGTCTGCGCTCGCTGATCTGAGAACGATACTAACAAGGTTAAGATGGTTTGAATATTTGTGAGATGGTTTTGGGCCAGAAGCATCAGTGAACGCTGTGTCACGGCCTGATGTGATGCTAAATAAGGTCTGGAGCTGCTCGCTCTCTCTCTCTCTCTCTCTCTCTCTCTCTCTCTCTCTCTCTCTCTCTCTCTCTCTCTCTTTCTCTCTCTCTCTCTCTCTCTCTCTCTCTCTCTCTCACTCTCTCCCTCTCACTCTCTCTCTCTCTCTCTCTCTCTCTCTCTGTGTGTGTCTTGTAAATCAATGAACAGAGAGGTTTTGTCTCTGTAAGGATGTGGTTTCATCATTAATGTCTTTTTTCCATTCTGAAGTTTCCATTTGGACGACTTATGCTTCTAGGATTTGATGTCCTAACTTTGATCAATTATTTACGTGTTCGGAGTGGAATTCTGGTATGTTAAAATGGGAATGGAAATAGGCCAGAGGAAGATTGAGAACATGATGGGGTGATGTACAATAGCACGATTTCACTTCAGTTTCTGTACTGGTGAACTCTGAAGAATAAACCAGGAACCAGCGATTACTACTTATCAATTTAACTGTAGTCAGCTACGAAACACAACTGATTCATGATTTTTTTCCATCAGGTGTTTAAATACAATGATCCCACCATTCCCATCATGGTCTTGGTGGTAGTTCACCCAAAAATATAAATTCTGTCATCATCTATGTATCCTCGTTTCATTTCAAAACCCATAAATGACTTTTTATGAGAAATGGAAGATATAAACTCATACAGGTTTGCAAAGACATGAGATTGAGTGAATGCTAATATTAGCTTGAAGAGTTGAAAATGACATCACAGCTCAAGCATTCTTCTTTATTTAAAATAGTTTATGTCTCTCACACAGAGCGACCGTCTTCTCATCAAAGGAGCGAAGATAGTGAATGATGATCAGTCGTTCAACGCGGACATCTACATGGAGGATGGCGTCATCAAGCAAGTTTTTCTTTATTTCTCTCATTATTTTTCCTGACAGACTCTATAATGACCTCGCGGTTGCTTACGTCTCTATTTCTTACTCCAGGCAAATCGGTGAGAACCTCATCGTTCCTGGTGGCGTGAAGACCGTCGATGCCCACGGCAGGATGCTGATACCAGGTGGCATTGACGTTCATACCCGCTTCCAGATGCCCGACCGGGGCATGACAGCGGCGGATGATTTCTACCAGGGCACTCGAGCCGCTCTCGCAGGAGGCACCACCATGATCAGTACGTCATAAAGTATCATACGGGCCCGGTTTCATCCAGCACCTCCCCAAGCAGCCCGAACAACATCATTGTTTATAATAATTAACTTTTCAGCGTCTCTCATCGTCTGCAGTGAGTGCGTGGTGTGTGTGGGGGTCCAGCAGATGTCACGTCTGGGTTGTGATGTTGAGAGATGAGATGTGTGGGTCCGTCACGTCAGGCATGTGCAGAATGTGACACAGAACCACACATGATCGTTACTGGACTGCTGTCAGGAGCTGTTCCCAGATCAGTTCTCATGTGTGTTTATTCAATGTTTCTTCAGCTGCACTGGAAGAGAGTCAAGAGAGTTTCTGTAAACAACATTATTCTGTGCTCAGTAAAAGAGGTGCTAAGAACCGGTTTGGGGATTCCAGGTCGCTTTTCTATTTTTTTCTAAGTTTTCAATATAATTTAAAAATAAAATAAAACAAACTGTATTTGATTTGATTTTATTATAATTGTTTTAATCAAATCACTTTCTTTCACTTACTGTCACATTACCAAAATAAATGATTTGATTAAAATATAATTTTGATTATAAAATACAAACAAACATTTAAATGATAAAAAATATTATTATTTCTTTTAAATATAAAATAATTACATTTCAAATTTAATTTTTTACGTTTTAAAAATTGTTGTTTACCAAAATTCTTTGTATGATTTGGCTTTTGATTTTGCAATTAGGAAATGAAGAAATCTGAATATAAATCTAACTAAATTATGTATTTTTGAAATGTTAAAATCGATAATATACAGTTTTTTGATCCAGGGGATTAGAATATACAGTTTGTACAGTATAAAAGGGAAAGAACCCATATAACATGGAAACACAATGTGTGTGTGTGTGTGTGTGTGTGTGTGTGTGTGTGTGTGTGTGTGTGTGCGTGCGTGCGTGCGTGCGTGCGTGCGTGTGTGTGTGTGCTTGGCCTTGGCTTGTAAGCACACCAACTCATGGGGACTCGTGTCACCGTGGGGTTCAAATTGAGGTCCCCATGGCCATAAAAGTTTATTAATCGTTTACGTCATGGGGTAAAATCTACAGTTTGTACAGTTTAAAAACTCATTACGCCTTTGGACTGTCCCCCCTGAGATAACACCAGACTGTGTGTGTGTGTTTTAGTTGACCATGTGGTCCCCGAGCCCGGCGTCAGTCTGATCGCTGCTTTTAAGCAGTGGAAGGAGTGGGCCGATCATAAATCCTGCTGTGATTATTCTCTTCATGTGGACATCACAGAGTGGCACGGAGGGATGCGGGAGGAGATTGAAGCGCTGGTGAAAGATCACGGTATGATATCACTGCATCAGACCTTCAATTCAACCGCTTTACTGATACAACGATGAGCTGAACAATTCTACTGCAAAAGCATGAAAAAATTATGAATATGAAAATTTAAACACCAACGTCAAGTAAAATATAGTTCCAGGATTAATACATGTGATGCTCAGTCGACTGTATTGGTTTTGTACTGTCGATGACCACAGAAAAAACACATTTCTTAACTTGAATTATTGACACCACTGTACTCTGAAAAGCTGCGGAGTCAAATTTTGCAACATCATCATCACAGTTTGATCTGATTTAAACTGAAGAGCAACATTATTCTCTGTTGCAATGGACTCCAAGGAGGAATTTTTTTTTCAAGATGACTTCAACATAATAAAATACATAACAATTATAACCAAAGCGAAACCCGACGTGGTTCCCTGGAAGGCAATAAAGAATGAACTATAGTAACGCTGCTTTGAAACAATCTTTATTGTAAAAAGTGTTATAAATGTACTGACCTTACTGTTCATTTTAAATGTACGGATTATCTTAAATAACTTTTAGCGCTAATCAACATTATTCCACAGATGTTTCATTAACAATAGAATAATTTTAATAAAAGAAAAACGTTTTGTTTCATGCACGTCTGGCACTGGTTCTTGAAGCCGGAAAATGATCTGTGTGTGTCATGTGTCTGATCTCTTGCATCTTGCTTCTGTGTCTCTGCAGGTGTCAATTCTTTCTTGGTTTACATGGCTTACAAGGATGTTTTCCAGCTAAATGACTCTCAGGTGAGATTATAAAGCAAGATCATACGGTATATCTTCAATAGTAATTAATAGGGATGGACCGATAGGATCTTTTAGGCAGATAGCGATTTTAACAAACAACTAACGGGCGATTTTTACTTGCATACATAACTATCTATGACTGTCTACACTACACATGACTAGTAATGTAGTTTAATAAAGAAATGCATATAATCTCTGTTTCGGATGCATTGATACTGTGAGTTCTTTATGTATTTGTGCAATTTTCTCTTTCTGCAGATTCAGATCGGATAAAACACATCATTCTTCTTTATTGCAAAAACACACCTGGCTTAATGTTTTCTCTCTGTTCCAGATGTATGAGGTGTTCAGTGCCATCAAAGATTTGGGAGCCATCGCCCAGGTGCACGCAGAGAATGGTGACATCATCGCTGAAGTAAGCCTACTTTTCCTCTCACATTAGCAGCGTGTCCAAACCAAGTCTGACGTGATAAAGCATCAAGTGATTAATTGTAATTTATACAACACATAGCTGTGCAGTATATTAAACAACAAAGACTTTTTTTTCTTTCTGTGTAGAAAATAAATGATATATGATTGTATTAATATGGTGGCGTTCCGTTTTCAGGAGCAGAAGAGGATTCTGGGATTGGGTATCACTGGTCCAGAGGGACATGTTCTGAGTCGCCCAGAGGAGGTAGAATACTTCACAATACACCTGGACTATATTGTAGTGTAATATTGGGCACTGTTAGACAGAAATGACAATACTACACCAAATACTGTACATGTATCATAACTAAGCTGGCCCACTTTTTAGTTTAAGCGCACTTTTAAATACAAAAGTGTTAAACTTTGAATACCCCGCTAGTTTACTAGAACATTTTTGTTTGCACTGCAACTATACTACAAGTGAACTTATATGTATCCTGATAGTTTACTATATTATAAAACGTAAACAATAATTGTATTCTTTATGAAAGTACAGTTTTAAGTATACCCTCAGTAATATCCTAGTTTAGTAGTTTTTATACTTCAGGTATACTTGTAAGTTTTGTAAACTTAACATCACATCATTTTTCTACTCTTTAAATAATATAACTATGTTCCTATTTAGATGTTATTTTGTTCTTGAAATATGACTTTTTAACTGGCGTTTAAGTAGATTTGAAGTAATTTCATATTATCACTGTGTACAAAGAATATCAGTTTCCACAGTTCAGCGCATTTTATTTGTTCTTAAGCTGACAAACATAAAGAACGTTTTTGAAAATACATAAAAATAGACTAAAAGTGTCCTTTCAAATTTAAAAGAAGTATATTAATAGCACACTTGAATAGGGTCTGAGATCAGGGAATTTTCGAGTTAAAAATAAGCAATTATTGACACATCTTTGAAAGTCTCTGGAAAAAGTTCTGAGAAGCAGAAGACCTCAGCAACATGATCAGTTTGATCGCAATTTATTTTCATTGAGAGAATCAGATGAGATTATAAAGAGATCTCATTTACGATGTTTCTTTCCCTCGGGCACCCTCAGCACTTTTTGTTGCCATAGTCGTTGATCATTGTTTTACACACATCAACCTTTCAGAAAGTTCTAGTGGAGTCCGTTGGCGCGTATAAAGTGCAGTCAGCTTAAAAAAGATGCTGAATAAACCGTTACAGTGAATGCGTCTGTAATTTCATCTGAAGGTCAGTGTGTATCTGCTCTCGTGATGTAGGTGGAGGCTGAGGCGGTCAACCGGGCCGTAACTGTGGCCAATCAGACCAACTGCCCTCTTTACGTCACCAAGGTGATGAGCAAGAGTGCTGCTGATGTCATCGCCCAGACCAGGAAAAAAGGTACAAGTTTTGATCTCCCACAATTGCAAACATGACCGTCTCTTTTCTTTCGGTACAAAAGTGTGTACTTAATAGTGAACAGGGTTTGTTGCACGCACGCTTGACCCTGCTCTCCGTCTGCCCTGCAGGTACTGTGGTGTATGGGGAGCCCATCTCAGCCAGTTTGGGTACGGATGGCTCTCACTATTGGAGCAAGAACTGGGCCAAGGCTGCGGCTTACGTCACCTCTCCTCCCCTCAGCCCTGACCCCACAACTCCAGACTATCTCAACTCCCTTCTGGCCTGGTGTGTGTCCACCGCTGTGTTCAAATATATTTGGACATAGATTACACAGCGAGTGTGTGAGCAGTGTGACAATCATTAGGGAACACATCTGTGTCTGCTAAGGGAATAACATGTGTGAACACTAGAGGGCACCATCGCACACAGAATGTTTAACTAATAATAATCAAATCTGTGATAATATAGTAAAGTTACATGGTTGTCAAAGATAATATATAAATAAAAAGATTCAAATAAAAAGTAAACAATAAACTGTTTAACTAAAATAAGTATTTTAACCACATTGTAAGTTACAATTATATTTCCACAGTAAATCTACAAATTATTTGTAAATGTATAATTATATTAGATTTTACAAATGAATATGATTATAATTATTAATATAATAAATATCAAACAATGCATCACATAATAAGTATAAGTCTCTCATGTTCTGTAACCTAATAATAATAAAGAAGGTATATCCGCTACCAATAAATTTCTATATTTCAAAATATAGAATTAGCAACAAAAAGCTTAATAAATATGTCTTATTACACGGCATTTTCTTTTACTGTTTCGTGTGCTACAAAGGAGGCAAGAAAATCTGACCTTTTGTAAAAATGTCACAAATTTTCCTATACTGACATGACGTAGAATTGAACATGAATATTAATATTTCTATTTCGGATTACTTTATAACACCATTTTTCCTTCCTGAAAATCTTAGTGGTGACCTGCAGGTGACCGGCAGCGGCCACTGCACCTTCAACACCTCGCAGAGAGCCGTCGGCAAAGATAATTTTACCCTCATTCCGGAAGGAACTAACGGCACTGAGGAGAGGATGTCAATCATCTGGGACAAATGTGTGGTAAGAGACAGTTTACAATCTTATATTGATGGATTTATGCGTTACTCAAGCATCACTAGTACTGCTGATTCATATTATATGAAATAATATTTAATATAAATGTTGACTTTTAGGTAATTTTTTGGAGTAATCACTTTCACAGCACTACTTTTATTGGCGAGCCTAATTGTATCCAAAACCGTTTTTTATCAGATGGATATTTCCATTTGGTGTGCATTTATAAACTAACTACTGTTAGACTAATAAATTTGACTGAAAAAGAAATGTATTTCCAAAAGTATGCCCTTAAACTCAGTAAGATTACTTGTGTTTATTGCTCATTGCTTCACTTGTGAGAAGTTTTGTTTCTCAAAGATGGATGTTCTGCCTCGCAGGTGACAGGCAAGATGGATGAAAATCAGTTTGTGGCTGTGACAAGCACCAACGCTGCCAAGATCTTTAACCTGTACCCGCGCAAGGGCCGCATCGCCGTGGGCTCTGATGCTGACCTGGTGCTGTGGGACCCAGACGCATCCAAGATCATCTCTGCTAAGAACCACCACTCGGTAACACACAACCCTCTAAACATGTCCCAATTTAACTCGCTCGTTTGTTCAGCCGCTTTTAATTGTTCGCATGAATTTCTAAGAGTCTAATAACTCCCATCGCATCTCACGGTTTCCCCATTGTTCCGCACCATGTGCTTTGCATCTAAAAATGCATCTTTCGACCCCTGCGTACTGTTCGATTCTGTTGCGCTTCATTTAGCCGTCTCTGAACGCAAGAATGAGTCTGATATAAATTAAAGGGATCATTTTTACTCGCTCCCTTGTGATTCCAAACATGTTTGAGTTTCTTTCTTCTGCAGAACACAAGAGAAGATATTTTGAAGAATGTCGATTGCCAAACAACACCTGACTTCCCTTGTATGAACACAAAACCACTGAGACGTTTCTCAAAATGTCTTCTTTTGTGTTCCACTGAAGAATGAGTCATGCAAACACCCAAAGTGTGAATAAATGATGACAGAATTTCTGGGTGAACTGTCCCTTTAAATACAGGTCTGGCTCAAAATCCACAGATCCTCCGGCAATTGTGTGGTTTTATTGATACGACCCCTAAAAAGGACGAGCAGTGAGTCACGGGCTGTTAGTGTATCCGAGGTTTTATAACAAGCCATAATACGAGTGACATGATTAACTTTGGACCGTCTCTGACTCCCATGATCCTTTGCTTTGCTCTGAGCTGTTCCAGCGTTCAGCTGACTCGCTCTCTGTCCGTTCCTGTTTGTCAATGAAGCCGATGCTGCTCACCACGGTGATTTCATTCAGATATAATCACTGTAGACGCGATGCGGTCAAATATGGACGGAGTATATTATGTTGAGGTCGTGCATGAGAATAAAACCTGCGGTAAACACATTAAAGCACATACAAACTCAATGTTTCAGTCTGGTCACGTTTGAGGTCCATCACTGATTTCCCACAAACCTGTGCGTGCGGTTCAGAGGTTGATGGATTGAGTAATAATGGCGTTTGAAGGAGCAGGTGAAATTTCCAATATTGCTCTAGCTTTCCATATAAACTCGGGTGTTTCTACAAAAAAATGAAATAAATTTCTTCAATATTATTGACTTTTGACTGCAGACTTAAGAAATCTGAGCTCAGTTTTGTGGCATTCTGGAAATCTCTTCTGAAACTGATCACAGAGACATATGTAAGAATTCTGACTCTTTGTCTCAAAAGAAACATTTGAGACGCATATGAGATTTAAGTTTCTCCCTTTATTCTTATTTCTTACATTTGTTAATTTAAGCACTTGGAACTCTGGGTTATTAAAGCACGCTATGGGAGATATTTATTCAGAGCGTTCAATATTCATAACTGAGGGGCAGGCGGTAGGTAAATATTGGCGTAATGAATTAAGTTGAATAACTATTATATTTAATTACTTAAGGGACGTAATAAACTACTTCATTTGCAAAATCAGTAGTCAGTCTTAAAGGAACAGTTCACCAAAATATGTCATTTATTCACACATCCCAGATGTACATGACTGGCCTTCTTCAGTTTGACACGAATAGTTTTATATTAAAAATGCCCTCACGTTATTCTGTAGTTGGGACTTAACATAGCGAAGCTTCAAAAAGCAGATATATCCATTAGCGTATTGCCTTTTTTCATTCTCGCTCACAGGCGGTGGAGTATAACATCTTTGAGGGAATGGAAGTACGTGGAGCTCCTCTGGTCGTCATCAGCCAAGGGAAGATCACACTGGAGGAAGGGACCCTTCACACCACTGAGGGATCTGGACGATACATCACCCGTAAACCCTTCCCCGATTACGTCTATAAGAGGATAAAGGCCCGTAGCTGGGTACGTTCATCAATATATGAACATTAGAGTCATATATTAGATTTATACACACTAAAGGTATTAGATTAAAGATGTAAGATCAGAAATGATCTGAAGTATATGAAGCTATAAAACGTGAGTATCTTTAATGTGTCGTATTCAAAGATATTTACATTTGAAGAGTTTATTTTCAAAAAAGACTTTAAATATCATGTTTGTTTATTTTGCATTCCAATTAATATCAATCAAACTGCAGTCGTTTTCTTTTGACTTAAACCACAATAAGTAAAAAAACACAGCTAACTAACACAATAAAAACATGGTAACATAATAAAAAAACAAAGTTATCTCTTTTTGGACATAAACTCGTCACATATTATTGTAGATTGTCTAATAAAAAATGCAAGTAATGGTTCATTTGATCATGTTACAGTATATTGTGTATCAGATCAAATGTGTGTTGATCAATGCTGGAGAAGAAAATATATATGTTGGTACATTGTGTTTTGGAAAATGTTGGATTTTTCAACCCATGGTTGGGTAAAATATGGACAAAGTTTTTTTTTTGAGCGTGGGATGAATGGATGACTTTGAATGTGACTCATCCCACCAAACTTGAAAGTAAGAACTATATGTTTGATCATTGTTTATTCTGTGATTATACACATTAGAGTCTAAGTGCAGTCAGAGTGAGTCAGTAGAACTTGAAGGTCACAAGGTCGCAATTTGATGGCAGTTATGATTCTCTGATTCATTGTACTTAAAGTACGACGATGATCTTTAAATATCCTATGGTGTACAGAACGTCCATGTTCTCGAGTCGTTCATATTTACTGCGTTCTGTGTTGTAGATGGCTGAACTGCGTGGAGTTCCACGTGGTCTGTATGACGGCCCGGTCTGCGAGGTCACTGTAACACCCAAGGTCACGACCGCTGTCACTTCTGGTAAGACTTCTCCGGTCAAATCTGCTCCTCAGCCGGTTCGCAACCTGCACCAGTCTGGTTTCAGTCTGTCTGGTGAGTGCAGTCTGTACCTGGAGCACACTTTCTTTTGGAATAAAGAGAGGAACTCGTAACATAGCACAATATTATAGCGCAAAATTGATGTGTACTGTCAAAAATCCAGTTGACCTGTTACATTACTTAAAAAACTGAAGTATGCGTGCAAGCACCTTTAACCAATATTTTTCTTTCACCCTCTCACAGGGGCTCAAGTTGACGACAACATTCCTCGTCGTAACACTCAACGCATTGTGGCGCCCCCTGGTGGCAGGGCAAACATTACCACCCTGGGATAAAGGCAGGCAAAAAACATGGGGTTAAAGAAACATGGGCTTTTTTCTCGGACCAATCCAACCATCTGGTGTTTGAACAAGCACACCCTTTCACCCCTTATATTTCATGTTTTCCGAACTCCTGGTTCCTGTTATTTAAATGTGGCTTACTTGGTGTTTCAGGATGGCATCCCGAGCTTCTCCACTTTCGAGCACGCTCTCAAGAATTTCACTCGACAATGCACTTGCGCTGTGGTGATGTGACAATTAAAGTGATTTGATTTGAAAATCAGCTGGAATAGTTGGCATGACAGCAAACTTCAGTTTGGCTATATGTGGGATAGCATGCTAGCCTTGCATTTGGTGCATAGTATGCGAAAAGTGTGTTGCGTCTTGTATGCATAATGCAACTCGCCTCAATTTTGCAAATGACAGCTGAACCAAGAATTAATTTACTAGTTGCTTCATTTATGGATCTTAGTTGTGCATTTTGCAGAGATTATATTCAAAGCGACATTTGCTAATGCAAAGCTGTACTTGTTAAACAGCACTCGTGAAAAGCATGCTGATATATTTTCCTTAATTGGTACTTTATTTTGCTAAATTTTTTTACTTAAATTTGGACAAAAACGAACAAATTCATACTGTTTGCGAAACACTGTGTACGGTAGTGTTTCATTCCAAACAGCCCTTGTTTTAAAAATCTGGCATATCGTAAAATGTTTGTCATCCTGAAATGTATACTAATAACCAAGTACGCTACATTTAAAGAAATGGAACCAGCATGGTCCATCATCTGCCGCTATAAATTAATAGATTATTTCTCCTTTTTTTATTTGTTAACTTTTTATACAGCACAAAACTATCGCCCGAGTGAACGTGCTGTTGCAATATCGCTTTGTTATTTTTCCTCGTAGGAAGAGTCAACGAGTTATGTATTGTTTCAAAGTTACGTTTCGCAACAGTGTCAACTCTTCCACAAAAGCCTGATTTATTAAAGTCTGTAGAGTGTTGTTTTATAATGAACTTTTTTTGATTACCGTTATGATTGAGGTTTCAGGTCAGTGCTTTTACTGTAAACGCTTCTTGAAAAATCCCTCACGCTCGTCTTCCTCTCATTTTGCACTTCTTTGGTTTCTCTTGTTTCTCTTGGTTTTATTTACTTGTTGTTTTCAAAGCAAAAAAAAAGAAGTGAATTGAAGTGAAGAGACTAACCGTGGTGTTTTGGCCGTCGTGCGCAGTCCTGTGGGGTTTTGCTGTGATTTGAATTCACTCACTTTTATGCTGTAAATGTCAAGCTGTCCGTTCCTACTCGTCCTGCAGTTCACATGAAGGGGGATCATACCAGGAAGAATATAACACATTTGAGTAATAAAACTCAAACTGCTCTTTTTGGCCTTTCATTGCCCCCTCTGTTGTGTTACCCCCTCCGTTTCCAATGGCCTTGTTACCATAGTAACAGGTCTCCATCCCTTGACATGGCTGTTGATTAGAAACGACAGCCGTGCAGGGTTGGAGCGCCCGGGTCTGACCTCACACCAGGTGTTTTTCTCATGCTGTGGATCTGGGCACGGGTTCATTTATTTACCTGTGACATCACAAGAGTTTGTCTTCACCCCCGCACCATGGGGCAGCTACTCACCCCCTCCAAACCCCTAAATAAACGACTCTCACCTTTATCCCAAGGACATTTTGCAGGTTGCAGTGACAGTGTTTATCTGAAACGGATTGTGTCCGGCATGTGTAGGGTTAATCTTGTGGAGATTCAGTGTTACTTTTTGCTATAATTTTTTATTTTACTTGACTTGCCTGCCTATTCACCAAGTGATACAGTTCTCAATGTCTGTTAGTATTGTTATGACAAGTTGAACATTTCCCATGAAAGATATGTACAGAATTCATTCTTCGTGTCTTTGATTGTTACAATAAAACGCAGTTGTGTGTCATGGTACTAAGGTTCATTTTAATGCGTAATAAACGATGTACAATTTTGTTCTCTGAGTTATGAAATGTTCCCGTTGATTGACAGCAAGCCTCCAAACCGCTAATTAGGCGAATGCACGTGCACGTCTCTTTTAAATTAATTTTAAACAAATTAAATTACATTAAAAAGTTGTGTGCGTTTGTGTATGTTACTGATTTCATGGCGTGGTGAGGTTGTGGCTGATAATGTAATGTTTTTAGCAAACGCTCGCGTTTTCTGAAAGACAAACATCGCGAGAGCCGTGTGATTCACGAACAAGTGACTCTTCTGAATGAACAAAAGATTCACTCGCATTTACGCTTCTGACGAA
Organism: Triplophysa bombifrons; assembly: GCA_029783895.1. Lineage (NCBI taxonomy): Eukaryota > Metazoa > Chordata > Actinopteri > Cypriniformes > Nemacheilidae > Triplophysa > Triplophysa bombifrons. The sequence goes on from CM056468.1 coordinate 20,685,035, forward strand.
TTAGAAGACATTTAAATCGAATTAAAAGCTAAAATGTGCGCTGCTAAAATTTGTATTAAAATACTCTGTGGTTCTATGTACTTGGTTATAATATTGGGTTGTAGGCCTACGAAAGCTTTCGCGTTACTTTGATGTCTGGGAAATCACGCTGACTGGTCGTCGAAAATTGACTAGTTCGTCTTTTTGACGTCGTTCTGACAGGATCTTTTTTTTTTAATGGACAAAAATGACACAGACGAGGTTAGTGCGTCATTTTCACATCACTGTGGTATCATATCAATACCTAAAAAGTTTAATTTATGCCTTGTGGCGATTTTGGATTATACTGATGCAGCTAATCCAAATATGTTGTAGATTCGTCGTTGTTGAATAATTTGCAAACATGATTTCAAATAAATCCCTATTAGACGCATTGAAATGATTAAAATCCTCATTATTTAAGAGAAATGTTTCATTTAATCTGATAACCCTGTTTAAAACTATAGACAACATTACAGAAATTTCATCGAATTTAACGGTTATAATGGGAACTGTTTCGGCTGTAATGGAAATTATAATGGTCTCTGTGGGACTATACTGGTAATGTGTTGAGTTCTGTTGGTGAGAAGTTATCTGGCCGATGAGAACCAATAAACTGTTATATCCAACGGAAATAGTCCCCAACGACAAAACATAAAGGCATTTTGTAATTGTTTTAATGGCAAACAGCTGATGTTTGTAATGTAAGCCATTAGAGTTTCTCTTGTTGTTTTCAGCAGGGCAACACACACCCGGACCAGCACACAAAGTCCTCTTGCAAACCAGTTGGGATTAAAAACCAGTCCAAGTGCCGATATTCCCATTAAAAACATTCAAACAGAAGGAGGCGCTACAGCGCTGCGCCTCCCACGAGTTTGAGAAACACCCTTAATGAGGGCCAATTAGTACTGCTCTGTTTTGTTAAATGTTTCACAAAAGATCAACAAAATACCACCCAAATTAAGAAATGCATATCCATTACCGTGATACAGAAGGATAAACCCATCGTGTAGTTTTTTTAGTGGATTTTAGAGTGAGTTTATTTATAAATCAATCACTTCATATTTAGTCTTTACTTTTTTAATGGTACGGTCTTGCTTGAAGGTGTGAGATGGGCAAAAGGTGATTAAAAACTCCCACACATTGGAGACCGTCTGAAAAGTGGTACCAGAAGCGCACATCAATATGTGAGGTTTCTATCAGATCAGGTCGAGCGGGCAGCGTCTTCCCCCGCAGTGCCCAGAACTACAGCACCAAAGACACTGACAGGTTTATAAAATCTCCTCCGCTGTCTTGCGGCGAGTGCTGTTATACATCATTACATGAGCGTCACTGTCTGATCTTCCGCATGCATAACCAATTCTGTGTTTTTAGCAGTGGGTGTACATACGAGTCAGAGCAAACTTTTTATTAATGCCCGAGATTTTCCCCTTGGAAATGATTTTCAGGGCCATTTCTCTGACCCTATTGAAACACAGCATGTTGTTTATTAATGTCAAATGCTTCAATATTTCAGCACATTTGGTTTCTCAACATCTTCTCACCGTGGTGTATTTTAAACACGTGTTTAATTGGATGATGCCATAGCGTCAATCTTTAATTCCATCAAACATCTGCGTGTAGCATGCATGTGCGACCCATCGCCTGCATGTTGATGTTTTTGGATTGATATACACAAACGTTTATTTTGCATACATGAATCACATCAATTGACACGGCCTTGATCGTCAACACAGAGGTAATTCTGCTTCGGGGGTAAACACCGTCCCCCTCGAGTCAGAGCTGGAATTTGGGGTTAGGGACACGTTGCCATGATTCTGTGGGCCGATGGCTTTCTCATGTGCTCTATGTTTGGAGCAACTCTCACGACGGCCTGAATCAAGCGTATCTCAATCCCGTGAGAACGCTGGGTTGCCCAGACCCGCAACCTTGGTGTGTCAGTCCAATGACAAATTCAGGACAGACTTGTAGTATACGGGAAAACTAACTGTAGCATTTTTTCCTTGAGATAGGAAGAGAGCGTGGATGCGTTCTGGCCCCCAGAGACCTTGAGACGTAAACCCTTCATTTGAGAAAATCAGTCTGTTGGATCTGCGTAAATTACATTTAAGGAAACAGTACACGTCAAAAAAATCCTTATTTACACGCCCACATCATTGCAAAGAAAATCTCCTAATCCTCGACGTTTGAATGAAGTCTCCGAAAACCAAACACTATTTGATGAACATGTTGCACTCGGTTGCCTGTCCCTAGATAAACCTGCACTTAAATTTAATGCCGAGTTACAAAGCAATTTATTGCCATCGTATTATTAGAAGCGTCCCGCTGCGATTGACCTTCTGCGCCCCTCCGATGTATTAGCTTGTGCTCGACCGCATTTACATTGGTAAGTAAAATTTTGTCCGGGTGCCAAAGAGACGCCGAGACAGACAGCGAGACACATTTACTTGTGTGCGAAACGTCTCCCTGAGAATAAGTGGTGGAATTTGACGTCAAAGCACCATCAACGAAAAAGAGACACCGCTTAACATCCCAAGAGCCGCTCTGAAGTATTCTCCTGGCAATTTCACATGCTCTCCGTGTCTCTGTCGTCTGAACGCTGCGAGCGAAGCTGATGGGATGGAGAGGATGTAGGGGAGGGTGTTCAGTCGTAACTGGAGTGCACTCACGCTCTCGTAAAAATAACCTTCCCCAAATGACTCCTGTAGAGTCTCTATGAATCAGAAATGGTCAATGTCGAGATGTCACAACTAACCGCATTATGTTCGCTATTGTGAGGGGTGACGGATGAGATCTCTTTATATTGTATATTTTTACTGTATTTTATTCATCTGTTATTTTTCCTAGAAATCTGTGAGATTGAATGGAGAGCAAATGGAAACTTTTGCTTCGTTCTGCAATCGAAGGCCAATACTCTTGAAGTTTTCAATGGGATTGACACTTAATCCAGATTATGTGATCTCTTCAATAAGCGTTGATTTTACACCTCCACATGTGTTTCAACAATCACCTTGTTTCTGGTTTTAAAAGATGCTTACGTGAAAGACAACTGAGGACTCCATCAAATCTCCAGAGCTATGAAAGAGCAACATCTGAGCAATAACATCTTCTCTGGGTAGGCATCAGTATTATTGCAGAAAGAAAGTTCTGTTTAACTGCAGGAATGTCAATGATGACTCAAATTGTGTGAATTGTTAAGGAGGGATGTGTGTTCCTTTTCTAAACATTACAGTTTACTATTCTTAACCCATTGGATTATAAAATAAAAGCAGAATTGGGATGTGCCTTTTAAACTAGGACCAGTAAGTATCTTCATCAGTTTTTTAAACTGAACTACAGGAGCTAAGATCTTTCGAGCCCACGGGATACAGGGTAGAGGCAGGGTTTCCCAAACATCCAGTAACACGGATGTAAAAGCAGGAAACGCATACTTATGATTTCATTTCTCATATTTGCTAACGCATGATGAAACATTTCTCCAAAATTAGGAATAGCCAGTCGCTTGGGGAATAAAATGTCATCAAAGCACACATGACGGATTCTCACAGATTTATTGGATAATAATCATATTGGAACCACATACATTTCTTTTATATGACAAGCAATAAACACAGTAACATAAGTGACGTTTGTTATAATAAGGCATTTAGGCAAAGTAATAAAAGGAACTTGGTCACTTTGAGGTCACTTTCATCTCATGATTATAATGTCATTCATCCACAGACGGTGAATATTTGTGCATCTCGCAGGAGACGGTTCTTTTGATGTAGAATTGTAAAAGTTGGTCCCACTTTGACATCCATAAATCGGATTTTTCGGTCATGCTATATTTAAATTCACATGGCAATATTTTTGACATTCTGACAACGTGACCATGACATGCATCTGAAAGACACGATAAAGATCCATTCCCAGTTCAAGCAGGAGCGAACAAATTACTTTTCTATAACAGAAAGCCTTCCCAAATCACAGTCAATGCAAACAACCCACAGCAATAGCTACAGTGCAATTTCAGAAATTGAACTATTAAGTGAACATATCATACGAACGCAGAAAGGAGCTTCAAAAATATCATTTCTTTTTTCGGTGGGAACGCTGATCAGACCAGTCTGGGTTTTAATTTCCCCAAATTGGAAGGCTGAAATAAAACATCTGACAATAAAAAATAAATGCTGGTATTTATACTCACAATGCAAGACACAACAAAAGACCTTCATGTTTCAGCCTGGCCTCCTTTTTACTCTCAAACTCGTGTTCCATATGCAGTTGTTTTTTCAGTGATATACATTTTTTTTTAATCTGGCTTTAAGACACATTTTGCATAACAGGTGCTCCAGTTCTGATTATAACATATGCAAGCTCCTATAAAATTAACCGTGGTTTAACGACAAATAATACCAGAATACCATTGTTACTATAGTAAAATCATGGTAAGCAGAAACGTACCATGGCTTTGCTACAGTAACCATTATTGAATGATATTTGTAGTAAAACTGTGGTTATACAAGTGGTAATCAATTTGCCAAGAAACATGGTTAATACGAATTTACCATGGTAAATTATTTGACTACGGTAAAAACCATGGTCAATTTTGTTAGAGAGAACCACCGTGGTTGTGAATAACTTATTTGGTGCTTTATTTATCATCGAGTAGTCTTTTTTTGGAGCTTGACATCCACCGTCATTTTGAACCATCGATGTATAAAAAAAGAAAAGCATACAGAAAGTGAGAAAGAACAAATAACGTCTGCGTTTATTTTCAGAGTGACCTACTGTTTTCTTTTAATGGCCATGATCACAATAGCAGACGCTCAGATTGTCAGCTTGTGTTCTCCAATCCGAGACACCATCATGTGACAAACGGCATTGCACGCAGCGGCAGTCTCTTAAGAGCGATTTCCCCCAGCGACTTTATTCACACCGCATCCCCGTCTTCACACAGCGAGAGCTGATGGATTTTGATGACGGGAAGAGAGTTCTGTGTGGGCTCCTCCGGCTGAGGGGAATCTGTTCTCACGGCACAGCAAGTCCTCAGCAGGTTCTTACCGCACATTCCCGCCACTTTAGCTCCCACGCTCACCCCGGCACCGACCCCCGGGGTCCCCACGGACGAGGTCCGGGAAGGGGCCTGCCACTCCTGGCCGTCCCGGGAGGAAGGGCTGCGGGACAGAGCGATGGAGGAGGAGGGGCTCAGACGGGAAGTGTTGCCTGTGAGGCCGAGGGCGAGGAGCTGCGACTGGGCGTGCCGTGGACTGTGACCCTGGTAGAGAGGGTGGGTCGGTGTGGATCTATTCCGGAGACAATGAGCGCCCAGCACGCTGAGGAAGGCTTTCTTGAACTCCTGACTGGAGCACGGGTAGATGATGGGGTTGATACAGCTGTTGAAATAGCCGAGCCAAAAGGTTATCTTGAACACCGTGTCCGAAGGCTTGTATGTCGGGAAGATGGAACCTAGATGAAGATGCAGAGAAAACACTCACATTACTTTATAAAGCGATAAGCTAAAGTGCATTTTATGCTGTGAAGAATGAAAATAATGACTAGTGAGAGACCAATACATATAGATATCACCGAAGCCATGCTTTATAAAGCTTTGAATAGGATTGTGTGCAAAGCATGTCAACTTTCAGGTTCGACTCCATACGAATCATCTGGAGTTATAAATAGAATTCAATCGGCTGAAAGAAGTGCTTTTGATTGAACTTCACAAGACAGTGCGACTCAGCTTCTCTCTTTGACAGAGATTGAATACTCATCTCTCAAAAAGAAGCCACGCAATGGGAAAGATTAATGACACTTGACATTAATAAAAGCCAGAAAACGAGAAATGTTACGGCCAGATCAGTCTGGAAAAGAAAGATATGTACTGTATGCCTCGCGACACCGCGGCCTCTGCGTGACAGGACAGATAACCACGTCATGCGTCACGATACCGACCAAGTCTTTTTATAGCATCCCATTCGATCTGTACGCTGGAACGTTGCTCTGTTAATCAAGGTTAATAGTTTTATTCAAATCCCTGACATAAATTCACTTCAATATGATCAGCGAAGAGCTCTTCGGAGGAAAGGATTGTTCTGCGGTTTAAAGAGCACAGGCATAGAAATAAGAAGAGTCCTATATTGATCAAACAAACAATTAATTGATTTAATTGCACATTGGCAATACCATTAAAATAATTAAAGTGTTACATTGAGATGGAGGATCTGTATTCGGCTGTCTCATAACACACTAGAGGGGCTTTTGGACACGCAGGATAAAAGCTGAAGAAAACTCTCAGAGAGAGAGAGAGAGTTGTGCCTTCAAGCACCACAATTTAATCTTTTATTTCCACAGACTGGACTGGAGTAAGATATTAAACTGAGGGTTTCACGAATTCAGTAACAGCCAGATGAATCTCAGAAACCCAATAATTATTAAAAAACAACCGTTATGTATCAATAATGAAAAATATATTATCATTTCTTCTTCTTATTTTAGATACTTATTATCAGAGGTGACCTTTCTAGAGTTTATAGCGTGTCGTGAAGACTGCTTGTGGAGATATAGCTGTAGGTGAGCACAAACTAATATAGAGAGCATACAGTGCCCTTCACTGTTATTGGCACCCTTGGTAAATATGAGCGAAGAAGGATGTAAAAATAAATCTGAATTGTTTCTCGTTTTGATCTTTTCTTTAGAAAATCTACAAAATTCCAACACTTCATTGCAGGAAAACAATTTGATGTAGGGGGAATATCAGATTGTAAATAAATCTTTTTCTTCCATACATGTTGGCCACAATTATTGGCACTCAGCCCTGTATTTAATACACTCCGCAACCTCAATTTATAAGAAAAACAGCACTGAGGGTTTTCTTTTCAGTCTGATGAGGTTTGAGAATACACTGAGAGTCATCCGAGTACATTCCTCCATAAAGAATTTCTCCAGATCCTTCGAATGTTGGTGTGGTCCCAGTCCTTCAACTGGGATGGCTATGACAGGATCTTGATTTTGTGTACAGTGACCCATGTTTTGTTGATTTGGATGTTTGTTTTGGACCAGTGTGCTGATGGAAGATCTAACCATGACCCTTTATAATATTTCTATAAGAGCAAGTCAGGTTTTGATTTTTATAATTGTTGGTATATGATAGAAAACATGATGACATGTATATGAAAAAGATGTCCAGGAAGTCTGGCATAAAAGAAGGTCCGTAACAATGAAGATCTGGTGGTATATTTAACCATATATATATATATACTGTATATATATTTAAATGTATTATTTTTTATCCCTTTGTGCAACAAACCTATCTTGTGCCAAAACAACTATTTTTCATTTCATATGGCCTTACAACCAAGTCCTGTTTGAAGTGCAAGTATGGCATATTATTATGGTGAAGTTTGTTTTTGCATGAGAGCAGAATATTTGTTTCTGGAATAGTGTCTCAAACAACTTGTGGTGATTGAGGTGCAGTTTTCCTTTATTTTTATTTGACTCAATTTCAACTAATTTCTCCATCTGTGATCTTTGAAAAGTCTTTGGCCTCTTTGCTGCGCATTAAGACAATATAAACACTCTTTCAGGCAGATTTGCAACATCTCCAGTGCATTAAAACGTCTTGATCATTCCCCTGATGTTGGAAATGTGCATTTTGATTGTTTCAACCAATTCATTTTCAATCAACTTTCTATTTTGTGTAGTTCAACAATCATTTCCTGCACATCAGAACAATATTCTTTGGTTTTAGCCATTGTGGTGAATGATTAAGTGGGTTTGGGCTTTGTGTTACATAATATTATTCTGGACAACATCCTGTTTCTAGTCACCTCAAATAGTAAAATAAATATTAATATGAATATACTTGGTAGATTTTACTCATAAGAATTTCATGGGGTGCCAATAATTGTGGACAGGGAGTATTAGAGGAAAAACAATTAACAATGTGATGTTCCCCCCTACTTAAAGTTGTTTTACTTAAATGAAATGTTAGAATTTTGTAGATTTTTTAAATAAAAGATAAAAAACAGAAACAATGCAGATTTATTTTTACAGCCTTCTTTACTCATATTTACCAAGGATGCCGATAATACTGTACATACACACACACACACACACACACACACACACACACACGTACAGTATATAAACCATTCCATATTTTCATTTCAAATCAACATCTCTAGATGTATTAACATTCCCTAAATACATGTAGAAATATTACTGTTGTATTACTTGAAAGTACATCATTTGTTTCTTTGCAGTATTTGAGGTCTGAAAATAGCGGGTCTTTTATTTTATTTTTACATTTTAAAATCAATAAAAACGGTCTCTGAATTGGTCTCTTTTTTTTCTGCGGCTGTATATACAGCAAAATTCAGGTCCCCATGGGCAAAAAAGCTTAAAAATCGTACAAAACAATATTTTTTAGATGCATTTTGTAAGTCCCCATGGAGGTAATAAACCAGAATGTGTGTACAAGCATACTTTACATACATACATACATGAGAGCGAGAGAGAGATAGTGGCCAAAGGGGATGTTTGGAGTGCCTATTTGTAGAATAATTGCTTTTAAGGCCCTTTAGGATAGAATAAACATTCAAAATATGAGGTATTTAAGGAATATTTAAGTAAAGGAAAACTACGGTGTACCAGGAATATAGATTTCATTCCCATATATAAAAAATGCATCGAAAATGCCGACAATTCTCAATTTGCTTTGCTCACGTGTTGTCATTGTTGGTCAATTTTCACATATACTTCTCCAAGATGACCATTAGTTTACACTCCAACCACAACTACACATCACACAGAAAATGACTGTATATTTATGTCTGTGTGTGTGTGGATATACATGTACTGCCTGTAGAGAGAGAGAGCGAGAGAGAGAAAGAGAGAGAAAGATTGAGAAAGAGAGAGAAAGTGAGAAAGAAAGAGAAAGTGAGAAAGAGAGAGAAAGAAAGATTGAGAAAAAGAGAGAGTGAGAGAGAGAAGAGAAAGAGAGAGAGCGAGAGAGAGAGAAAGAAAGATTGAGAAAGAGAGAGAGCGAGATCAATATTAATTTGCGTATCAGTCTCTCTGGAAAAGCCCCCCGTGGACGTCCACTGTCACAACACACCGTGATGTGTAAAGAGTAACATTAAATGACTGATGTTCCAACATCTATTCTGAATTCGGTGCCGAAATATAAATAGTGGATCCAAGTAAATGATACATTAAATTGAAACCAAAATGAGAAACCAAAAAACAATTTCGCGCTAACCCATAATGATAATGACCAAAGTGACGAGTCCTTCGTCCCCAAGCGAGAAAAAAGCGGCTAATTTTCCTGTGATGCTACAGCAAACGGCGCTCATGGAAAGCTCAACAATAGAAGTGTATTTTCTGTTTATCAGATTTGTTTGAAGACTGTGTCCCGTCTCATTGATTTGTGCTATAAACCCATTTACAGGGCACGCCATTCACCCAACACTAAATCAAGCCACCAGGTCCTTTTGACGCATCACGTTGAATATGCACGATAATAAAAACAACAATGTCCTTGACGGAGAGATTCGCTGTAATGCTTCTGTTAGTCATCATGAAAGGGTGACTGAGCGTATCTGATGTCAGCACAAATTCCAGTGCACACGAGAACCTATGACAGTCAGACAGGAAGTGAACGGGTCATTCTTGGCAAACCATGCCAATGACAAGAAAAGAAAAGATAGACAGACCGATAGATGACGAGAATGGGATAGATGGATGGATAGATAAATACATGACAGACAAAATTATTGCTGCCTTAACATTTTGCTATACTAAAAGTTATGCGAACTTACTATTAAAAAACTATTAAAAAAATTCTCTGGCGCAGCTACTGTAGTAAAACCGTCAAGAGATCAGGGAAAGAATTACACAAGGGAATGTCTGTCCGAGGGGCAAATACTTCATCTTAATACCCATGTATGCATGATAAATCCCCTCAACATTACACCACACAGTGTTTGTTTAAAGCCCCGAGTGCTTTTGTTCCTGCCGTCCATCAGTTTCTAGGTTTCAAAAAGGCATGTCATTGCGTTCCTAGCAAAACAATTACTTTGATGCTTTTAATTATTATAGATTGAACACAGACTTCATTTCGAATTCAAGATATTGAACGCCCTGGCACCACAGGAAGATTGAAATCACATTGACCAGAGTAACATTCAACTTTCTTTGGCTTGTGTGTAGCGTTGTTGGTTTCACACCGAGGCATACTGATAAGGTCAATGATTCTCTTGAGATTTATTAAACAGTCGTGTGACGTGCCATTTCATTCTAGATCATTAGCAAGGGTTTCTTAAAAAATGTATGCGTGCGTACTCAAAAGAATTCTACCGGTTGCCAACGAAAATGATATCCAGCTTTGTAAAATAATTTTGTTCTTTATTCCGACATATGTAGGATGTTTTGAAAATGTTGTATGCTTCATGTAGAGAGGCAAAACATGACACACAACAGAAAATGAATACTGTAGTCAAAACAAAATTTTAATAACGGTATTTAACTTTCCATTGAGCTTTTCTTCTATATATATTATCTGTATATATACACAATTGATACTGTATATACATCTGTATATTAAAGTATTATACATGTTTTGGTGTTCTGTTCATTTTGTCTCAAACACCTCATATTTGGGTTTGATTTAAATTGAGGAGGAATTAAAAGCAAATACTGCATAAATCTGCCCTCCGCACATGATAAAAGGTGCTTCAAAAGGTTCCTCGATGCCGTAGAAAAACCTTTTGGTTCTATTAAGAACCTTTAACATATGAAGAACCTTTTTGTTTCACAAAACACTGTTGTCCTGTTGTCTTAAAACTCTCTAAACAACGGTTTAAACAAAAATCTTTCCAATCATTGGCACACCAAACCACAACATGAAAAATTCGTTTTTTGATTGAACTATACCTTTTTAATCGGTCAGTTATTGCAAACCATTGCAGATTTGGAGATTTCAATTATTTTGATGTATGTGCAGCCACTAAAGGATCCATGGGCACAAGCAAGAGAAATCTGTTGACCTATACACCCTAAATTCAGAGCACGCATGCTACAAATCCTGTTTGGGTCTAAATATTTTACTGATCTTTAACATTCACCACATGGCAGAATACGAGTACATTATTTTTCAATCTCCCCTGTCATTTAAAAGCAATTCTCATGCAACATTAAGTCAACCTAAGATGTCTCTGTTCTTGTCTACGTCAAAAGAAAATGGCAAGCTGGGAAGACTCAAATCATTAAAAAGAAGGATTTTTAGTGATTTACGTTTAAAGCAAAAGACAGCAGGTGACTCGTTTTGCCTTTACACCAAAACCACCTCTTATATTGCATGTTAGAAGTTTGATATATTTTCCTGCAAGATCTCTTTTATCCCAGCTCACTAAAAAGAACTCTTGAAAAACACATCACAAGATATTTGCATCACAAAATTTGTATTACTCACCGATAGGAAGAACCAGGAAAAATGGAAGCCAGCACAGAACGAAGCATCCCACCACGATGCCCAGTGTCTTGGCCGCCTTTTTTTCACGTGAAAACTTAAGCAGTCGCAGAGCGAAGTGAGTCCTGTTTCTCAACGCCTCGTCCTCAGACACCGTCGTGTTACCACGGTGTATCCTCAAAGTCACAGCCTCAGAGGCGTGATCCGATTTCTCCGTTTTACGTCCACGTATCCGTCCACGCGTCTCCCTCCTGGCCACCACGTAGACACGGCAGTACATGGACAAGATGACCACCAGGGGGAGGTAGAAAGACCCCAAGGCTGAGAAGATGGCATATGCCGGTTCCTCTGTTATCTTGCATACGGACTCGTCCTCCGGCGCCGGTTCCTTCCAGCCGAACAGAGGCCCGATAGAAATGGTGATGGATAGAGCCCACAACACAACCAGCGCTAGCAACGCCCGTCGCTCCGTCATGATGGAAGGGTACTGCAGCGGATAACTAACACCAATACATCTGTCCACGGAAATCACACATAAGCTCATGATGGACGCCGTGCAGCACAGAACATCCATGGCCGCCCAAACGTCACAAAAGGGTCGACCAAAGACCCAACGGCCTAGCATCTCGAAGACTGCAGAGAAGGGAAGCACCGTGGAACTTAGCAGAAGGTCCGCGACCGCCAAATTCACGATGAAGTAATGAGTAACCGTGCGTAGGTTACGATGGCAAACCACAGACAGGATGACCAGGATGTTGCCCAGAACTCCAAAAATGATGAAGAGGGCCAAGACCATGCCCAACACGACAGCCTTCATAACGTTCAGCTCCGGGACCAGAACCTGGCTGCAGTTTGTGCAGTTTTCAGCAAAGGATTCAGGGGTCATGTTGTCTTTGACGGGAAGCATTTGTTCAAAGGCATTTATTGATGGTTAGATGATTTGATTCGTGACATCCGGCGATGCCCTCAGTTCAGCTCGTACCTCTATACTGGATTTTCTCCTGTGGTCTGAGAAACCGTCTTTGCGCTGGATGCGATACAAGAACATTGAGGTATTTCCATTGAAGCGTCCATTTTGGAGAGCACAACGAAATTTTGAGGACTTTTAATGACGGACTATTATGGAAAATAGTTGTGGGAGCAAAAATAAACAGCGTGAAGTAAACATTTTGTCCTGCAGAACAAGTCTAGTTTTTCTGTCATGAAGAATCATGTATTCAAAAAGATTGTTTAGACACGCTCGTAACCACTTCCAGCTGATCAAAAGGAACAAAAACGGATCAGATTGAGGAAAAATCAAAAAATTGAGTGCTTTGTTTTGGCACAAGGGAGTCCTTGTGTAATTTCGTATATAACAGATGATGTCGACATCGATGGATGTGAAAACCGCTCTACATTTTTTTTACAATTTCTTTTTTACAATTACATTTTTTTACAACAGCAACATGTGATGTCATCAATGTGGAGGTGGATATGCAAAGAATAAGGACAAAGTTAAAAGCACTTTGGCATCCGGTGAGCAGGTATTTCTGGCTGAAGAGCGACGTGTGCCGCTTTCGTTTGAAGACTCTTGGCTCCTGAAAAACACAGAGAAAGTGAAATGAAACCCGGGACAATCATCCGACAACTTCTCAGTTTTCCACTATTTATTCATGCATGCAAATTAAGTGTGAAATGATTCCTCTTGGGATCGGCAGATGAGTGCATGACATGATATTATGGGGCGGTGAATATTGTTTTACACATTGGTTAATTTATAAATCTAGTGCTAATGGATTGCTCTCTATGGACCACATTCACAGCCTGTGCTTCTCATACGTTCTATATTTATGCATTCCCCTAGAATGATTCATTTATCACGTCAAACACAAGATCAATGCAGACGAAATAAACGCTCGAACCTTTCTTATCCATAATGGAGTGCTCACTACCTAGTACGCGCAAATCACACCAAACATCGATCAGGAAGGTTGGACACATGCGTTAAGGAAATCAAGGAAGAATACTTAGGATGTAGTCCTAGTTTTAAGCTAGGAAAACTAAATTGTTCAAAATAGTTTTAGGGGATGTATTCAGAAATGCTCTAGTTATGACATCACAACCATGATGTCATTAAATATGAAATGGCAACATTTACAACTCTCTGTCATTTACAATTTCTTACATTTTACCAAACATTACCGTTTTCAATCATAACAGATTGGCAATAGCAAGGGAGCAGCAAAGACAAATAATTTAGACAGAGAAAGAGTAAGAATATTCAACAAACAAAATTTTATTTTGGTACGCCAGCCGTGGCATCTCTGACCCTTCACAACCAATCAATTGCCTAACTCTGTACAAAATGCAGGAACGTTCCCAATGATTCATCCCAAAACAGGACACCAAAAAACATCGTCATACAAATCCACTTATAGTAAACATGAATCAAGTGGACATTTTTAGAAACACTCACAAACAACTAAAAGACATTGAAAGATACTGAAATGTTGGCCATCATTGTAAGTTAATGGTTAACATACAAATGCATCCACAAAACTTCAAGCAATATCATAACTTTCTTGACTTTAAAGAATAAAATCGCCGTACAGAAATAAAGATAGTGATGTAGCACGTTTGGAAAAAAGTCAGATCATCTTTCAGCCGTGTGAATGTGTGGGCAGGTTCTCTATCAAAGTCTGTCAGAACATCAATAAATTCTTATTTTGTCTTCTGTCTCTGATCTTTCACTGCACAGTCATTTATTTAACTAACAAACAGACAACCAAACATCAAAAAGAGCAATAATATACGAAAACAAATTAGAAAATGAATTATATCGAAATATGTTACATAAAGTAAAAGCAATAGTAATCATAAAGAGCCGTTTACATTAAGGTACTTTATAAAGCATTTATAAATATGTTTATTAATGATCAATAAGTCATTTACAAATGCATGAATAAAAAGAGGGAAATAGTGAGCCAATATTTAGAAATATTATAATAATATTTAACTCGAAAGTAGATTAATTACTATATCGATGTTGTTTGAAATATAGACTGTCAGACAGGACACAGTTGGGTGTTGTGTTGTTTTTCTTATACCTGCTCACTATTTGGCAGGTATTTCGTTAGAATCTCCTGTTTTATTCATGCGCTTATAACTGCTTTATAATGAATTTGTAAATTTCTTATTAATCATTATTGAACACATTTATAAATGCTTCGTAAAGGGAACCTTAATGTAAAGTGTAAACGAACAATAAAAATCTTGTAGACTTGATGGAAACGTCATGATCATAGAGATTTGAACCCATAAGCAACAACCCAAGACTCGAGTTTTTCACGGTGACATTTTCCAGAGAACAGAAAACAACATCTCACAAGCGTTTTAACAAGGTTGTGTCCTGTAAAGCTCTGCCCGCTTTAGAATCAAGCAACAACACATTTTTCCTTCACATTGGTGAAAAATGCACCCACCGGGCAAAACTACAAAAGCTGCCTCGAAATCAAAGAATATGTTTTTCATTGTTTTTTTAGCTCTCTAATTCCCTTCAGTCAAGCCTATTCTTGCTGTAAGCTCAGCAAACATGCTCAAACATCCCATGCTTTCAGGCAAATCTGCCGGTTGCCAAACAAAAAACATTTATTTCGTTGACAAAGACGTATTGTTGAGATTGACGACTACCTGACCTTCATAAAATTTAAATCTTTTCTTTCGTTTTGTCAGCTTTTTTGCACTTTAACAAATGTTTTGCCAAACGACACAACGCCTGACAGAACGAGACAGATGGGAATGACTTTTGTGCTGTCTGCTATATTCAAAATGCTGTCAAATCAATTTCAATCGTGCAAACAAAAGACAGCGACACTGGAGCGCTGTGTGCACGCTTCATTAAATTCAGAAAAGCAAGATGATCTTTTCCTTGACTATGGCATTACTTCTCCAGATCGACACTAATCATAGCTAATGAGATCGCCCACCGTTCGCTTCTCCGTCTATCAATTAACATTGAAGGCAGAAATGCGTGCAAGATTAATCCTCCTACTCGCACGCTCCGGCGTTTCCGACATCCGTGGAAATATTGATCTGATTTCATGCTTGATGAGTCGCAGAGGTGACTCCTGGACAGAACAGAGGTGTTAGGACACAAAATGAGTCCATACTCAACTGGGAATATTGCTTCAGAGCGAAGGAGCTTTTAGGCTGCCGGTGACGCACATGAAGACACATACACAAAAAAACACTATAAATGTTTTTCATTTAAGTACCGAATTAGCCTGAGATGTTTCTCCTAAAATTGCTTAGAGGAGAAATAAAACAGAATTACGCCGAGAGTAAACGTTGAAACACGTGACGGGTATGGAGGTGCAAATGCATGTTGACTGTAGATGTAAAATAATCAGGATTTGAGTAAATTAGATGAGACATGCTTGAGTTCATATTGAGATCTTTAATAATGACTTTTGATTGCAGACTTGCAAATCCAAGCTCGGTTCGACACATTCTTGACATCTCTTCTGAAACTCTAATGACGGAGATTTTTGACTCTTCTTCTAGTATAAATCTGAGATTTTAGCAAACATTTCCATTTGCTCTCCGTTTAATCTCACTGATGTCTAGGAGAAACAATTGAGATCTCACAAGTGATTTCTTTCTTGTGTTATTCTAATTGTGAATTCCATGTGTCCACTACAGAAATCCTAATGAAGGTGTTGAAAATATTGTAGGGTAATCCTAAAAAAGTGAGCAAATATATTGTTTAATATTGTTTTTCTTACAAATAAACAGGGTATTTTTCATTTTAGCGCAAATTCCCGGTCACGCGGTTTCGACATTCATTTCCTCTCAGCCTGATCTTTAAACTCATTCTTTGAAAGCACAGGCGAGAGAAACAGAATCCCGTCTACGGTTCACCGGTCGTGCGGTGTTAATAATAGTCCGAGGACAGAGATCGTGGAATTCAGCGGTCTGATCTCCCCATCACGACATCAACCGGCTCTGACCTTTTGGCCTCTCCGGCGCGCGAGTGGAACTCCATGCTGACACGCCAGCTGCTCTGATCCTCAGCTGGCTGAACCCGCCGCGCTGCACATCAGCTCTCCCGCCTCTATAACACCCTCCACCCGCGTGCCGCTAGCAACAATCTTCAACAGATTGGTTAAGTTTGATTATACATAATAAAGAGATCTGATCGGTCTCCAAACGCTCAAGACTCTTCAAATTGGCCACTGGTGAGCGAGCATTCGTGGTGTCAGTCCTCCAGCAAATTGTAAATAAAAGTGACAGCCGGATGATCTTCACAAACATTAGAGAGAGACCTTGAGGTTTGCCAGACCGGCATCCATATGGCTGCTCGCATAATAATGACACGCGGGATATCTCATCAATTCAGTGAGGGGAAGATAGCAAAGTACAATGAGAGATATACAGTTTAAACTAGCTCATGAATGAGACCCTTAAAGGGACAGCGCATCAACATTTACTGACCCCTTTGGGACTTTCTTTCTTCCGCAGAACACAAAAGAAGACATTTTGAAGAATGTGGGAAATGTATGGACACAAAATGAAAGTGAATGGGGTGGAGTCGCTGTTCGGTTACCAACATTCTTCAAAATATCTTCTTTTGTGTTCAGCGGATGAGAGAAAGTCCCACAGGTGAGTAAATGATGACAGAATTACCATTTTTAGGTGAACTGTCCCTTTAATTCACTCATAAGCGGAAATTCTGCTATCATCTGCTCACTCTCATGTCATCCTTAACCCAAATTCATTTTTGTGAGGATAGAAAGACATTTAACCTCTTTTCTATCTGCTTTTGAAAATAAACAATGGTTTTGTTAGTCTATTTATATGTCTAGCGCATGAGTCATTAATTAAAATGAAAAATCAATGATTTAATCATTTGTCTTTTGTCTTATTTAGAGACTCACAGATGTGGACACTAAATGCATTGCTATGTTGACCTCTTTACACATTCTTCACATTAAAAAACTACACGTGGGGTTGGTAAATCACTCTTCTTTTAAGTCCCTATGGTTCATTAACAAACTGTCAGGAAGGCAAAGAAGACCTGCGGGCATTTTGAAAGTCCCTCATCACAGAGACACTCCATCAGTTGCGTTTCGGCTTGGCGGCCCCTCTGTGGCCCGTGGGCCACGCTCTCTCTGACCGAGATTAAATCACAATAATTGGTCTTCTTTGCCTAGTACTTATCACAGCCCCGCAGCGGCACGCAATAACCAGAGCCGCAGAGCTCCGTCTGTAATCGCCAGAACCGGCTGTGAAATTCATGTAAACGCTTGACTTCTTTTACACAAAAAGAGGTAAATATTTAGGCCTCAGCAGTGAAAGGTAATGACTGTTGATGCGTGCGGGCTTCGGAAAGGCATGAATTCCAACACTTGGACTAGCGTGTTTATGCATCATCAAAGGGGACCACGGCACATGATGGAGAGGTCATTCGAACAGCGCAGCATCTCTCCTGATTAAGAGCTCAGGTCTCCGGCTTTCCAGAAGATTCTCTCTTCAGAGAAGCGGAGACGCTGAATGACTTTGATGAGCATGTATTATTCTGCTCTCTCCATCACGTCAATGAGGAGAAACATGAGGGATTACAGAACGACTGAAACAGAGAAAATGTCTTGAGGCCTTTCAATAAAATAACCAATCATATAACTTAATATAAATTACATTCGAAACTAATAAACAGTTAGATAAAATATTATGTTTCTTCTATGATATAAAATCTAAGATATACACTTAGATTCTTAGAGTCTAAAAATACAGTTGTTTCTACCACTGGTTAGGACAAAAATTGACCATTTCAAGATTCATTTAAACCTGGTTCAATTATTTGGTTTGTCTATATTTTGTCCAATTATGGACACAACCCAACATTTCTATATCAAATTGTGCCCTAAAATAAAATGATTTTCAATCAAAGCTTGGACATTCATCAGCTACCAATTAAAATAATACAATTACTTCCTTAAATTATGCATTGACCGATTGCAAACGTAAAATTATTAAAACAGTGACTGGTTCAAAACTTGATATATCTATGAATGCAAAACACCAGCATATTTTGTATGTCTGTATGATTATTTTCAGATATTGCACACCACCAAAGAGAGTTCAGATTCGTTCCGATTCAACAGTTTGGAAACAGGGGTGGTGTGTAAATTCTGCCTTAATCAAACTATTTCAGGCAAATTCAATATAAAGCAAGAGTAACCTTTTCAGGCAGCCCGTCACGCATAAATCATCCTGACAGCAGAGAGGACGCAGAAATCTCCAACACACACAGCTGATCAATGCACTACATCAGTATGCGCCCAACACATGAACTCATTCATCCCAAACACCCCAAACTCATTTATACATCACATCTACAGTTTCTCATCGCATCAACTGAAGCAACACGTTAACTGCCACGTAATCCTGCCAATGCCACTACGATTCGCCGCCAATGGATCTTTTTGGGTACGTTAATGAAATGCAACCATGCATTACGATTGTGTATGTTTAATGCATATCAGTTGTATCCGCACTCACCTCAGTTTCACGTTTGTGCACGCAGAGACTCAGATCCTCGGCTGTTTGTTTGGAGCAGAAAGATCCACGCGTCCGAGCGTTTCTCCGCCTCCTGCGATTGCTGTGGAAAGACTGCGCTCAAGTTCAGCGAGTCAGGTGCACTTGGGTGTTTCCACACACACATATAAACGATGCGATGCTCGGGACGTCAGTATTTCTCAGTGGACGGTGACTATGAAATGAGTCATGGCTCCCCACGCCGCCGCGGCGCGCCGCCTCCTTTACGCACAAACTTTGGCGCTGCGCTCTGCGCGCTGGGCATGTGGACGAGGCCATTGGTTGCGCATCGCTTCTCACGGTAAATGAATCAACTGGTGACGCGGCGTGTTTTCAAAATAGCTCCAGAGGTGCCGTGCTGTCAGTGAAAACGGGTGGGAAACGAGTGTTATATGGAGATGGCTGGCGTTTAAAGGGGGAGGGGTTGGGAGGATGTTTTGGGTGTCGTGGTGGTGACACTTTCTTCCAGCGAATGTTCTTTAGGATTACATAAAAATTCTCTCTCGATGCCTAAACAAGTACTTCACTTATTAGACGCTTTATTTGTTGAAAAAATATCAAATCAGGTTGAAGTTATTTTAAAGAATTATGGTATATTTACTTCTTGCTGTTTGATAAAAGCGTCTAAATAAATGCAGACACAAAGTATTTAGACAGTACAATCTAACAAGATTATGTGATGGTAGACTTTTAACTTGAGGGAAATGGAAAAACATTCTCAAAATTTACCTTGACACAAATGGCTTTGAAAGCTCTAGCATTGTTTGTTTTTCAAGTGCCACTAACTCTATTATTTTGAATCAAATTCAGTGACATTTAGACATGTTGATATTATAAAATGTCCAAATGTATATAAAACAAATATAACGTGGAGACAGCTGTGAGCTGTGTCTTAATAAAAACGTCTTTGAGCATTTTCAGGGTATTGCCAAAGCAGTTGCTATCTAAGGAATATATTTGATAAAAATCCCTTTGTTTTGTTTGAAACAGTCGTAATCCAAAGCTAACAACAAACTTCAAAATCACATATATGAGTTGCTTTATAGGTTCAAACCTCACCAGGGTTGATTCATAAACTCTTTCCCTTGTGCACCTGCAATAACATCATGTTGCTTTAGAGAGAACTGTGTGTGTAATGAGACAGAGTTTATTTTCAGCTCTGCCTCCAGAAAACAATTGAATTAAAAGGGTAATACAATCACACCTACTGAAAAATCAATCAGGACGAGTGAATTAAAACACAATAGGCATAAAAAAGCTTTTTAGTCATCTTCCTTGTTCAGTATTTAAGAGCCCGATGCCTGCTACAAAAGTCCCATATCTCTAAGCACTCATTCTGGCTGTGGCGTATTTGGAATTGTGCGCCGAAAGTAAATTACTATTTTATAGCTGGGGAACAAAGGGACAACAATGCTTACATCAAAGTATTCAGTGAAATGTATTTATACAACATGCGTTCCAAATCAGCTTCAAAGTGCAATGCAGTCCACAGAGAATAAAACAACGGCGTGTACAAACAGTACAGATGTTGAGAAAAAAGTGCTCAAAAGTTTAGGAAACATCTCAATTGGAATAAACAAAAGAAATCAGGTCAGGCTGTCACATTTAAACTAATCTGTATAAAAACACATACAGTATATAAACTAATGTTCTTCGACCAAATAAGTTCATGGATTTGACTTTTTGGTTTAGTTGTGTCTGTTTCGTTCCTAAAACCCATTCTTTTATCTGCTCTTAATCTGGTTTTATTTCTATCTCTGTGGTGTATTTAATAGTCTAGCACAGGCTAAAAGCAGTTTTAAGGGATAACATCATTGACCAAGAGAGTATTTAGTTTGATTACATTTATAAAAGAGAGATACAGGGGTGTGCGGGCGGAGGAACTAAATCACGAGCACACATCATCGCATTATCCCCGCATAACTGTTGATACACTTATACTTTTGTGTTGTTTACAATATGCACGTAAACGCCGATTGCCAAAAAAACACAGACATATGACTTAGTTTCACTTACTGCGTTCGGTTCATGTCCGGCATCTTTTAGTGCTGGGACAGCTCCATATCAGCTTCAATCAATCTCTAAATCCAGCGTTATATCCACCGTTTATATAACATCCATCACTGAAATGCAGTGAACAAAAAATCACACCTCAACTTCTCTCACTATCGCAGGAGTAGCGAGCTGCATGCCCACGGCGCAGCCAATCTTGACGCAACGCGGCCAATCTTGATGGTAAGCGGGTCTTCCTATTGCTCGTCAGGCAATTTCTATCACCTTGCCGTGGCTGTGCTTTTCCGAGAGAATTGCCCAGTAAGGGACTAAGAAAAGTTGTGATATAACGGTTGTTCATGTTTGAAAAAACTTTCAGGAACCTATACGAACCTTGAGGGAGTGTATGGAGCACAGAAATACTACGTAATACGTCCAACTCGTTTTTTGACAAGTTGACCATGTTAAGCATGAAAAGCCAGCGTGTTTAACAGTGTAAAGAAGTCAGAATGCATGAAACAGCGTTAAATCACCCCTTTATTTGATGTCTGTTTAACATAAATCCTTGGATATTGGCATTAAAGTTAGTGGTCACATTATATTGGGAGTACGGACATTAATTTTCTGAGTAGTAAAATGGATTTTATGTTCTTTTTTGCCCTTTCCATCACAACAGTGTGCTGCTTAGCGGCTCTGAGATTGTACAATCATCTGGTCTGCAGATGTGACTCTGGACTCTCTCTCAGCTCATGGGATTTTCGTCAAACGATTTATCATGCACCTGCGAAATATCTCTCAAGCATTTTATGTTCTTAGCACAAACGGTTTCGAGCGTTTCCAGGGTTAGTATTCTGGGTTAATGGTTTGTTTATATCAATTAACACTAGTATGAGCAACATGCGTGACCAGCCGGTTGTTTTGAAATATCTTGTCTGTGTGACGGTCGCCTGAGTTACACAGATGCTGATGTGCTGTCCACCCACTCCGAAACTCGTCTTTCAAACATAGTCCGCTGCCTACCTAGATGGTATTTTAAGCACCATAGTGCATAATTAAGCTGACCAGAGTCTAGCGGACGTTCACAATGCCAGCGACTTTGACACTGCGTCGCCCGTCTCTTTCTGTGAGGTGGCTGGGAGGCGTTCCTGCTTCTGGTTGTCTTAGTAACAGTGGCGAACATCACTGCTTCTGGATGTCGCTTCACACTGACTTTGGATCAGTTTTGTATCACTTAAGAGGTTTTTATACAAACTGTGCTAATGAAGGGTGAGTTTAAATAAATATAAGTTAGGAACAAAGCATGCACAATTCGCAAACGGCGGGGTACTTGGTTGAGTCCGTCGATTTTTATAATGCATCATTTAAAAAATAGTCCTTTTAGATGATAAATGACAGATCATATAAAATCAGAAATATTATATACAAAATTTTCTGGCCACCATAGTAGCTGACAAGAGCACATCACCTTCCTATACAATAATTGTTTTATAATAAGTAACAATATTTGAATGATCAAAAATATTGAAAACAAATTGTAATATTGCATCAGAGATCCACAACACTGATTGGATTTAGAAAAGATAGTTTTTTAACATTTACACATTTGCAGAATTTTATATCGAAAGTGACTTAAAGTACACCCGAGCTATATAGATTTTATGATTTCACTTTGATTTATAGTATATTTATAGCAGTCTTGATATGAAGTGTTGCTCTGCTCTTCAGATGTCACATGTCAGATGAAATAATATTTCTTTCTTTGAGGGTCCAGGTTAGCACCGGAATCCCAGGTGGACTCAAAAGCATTAAGATCACAAAGCCTCTTTCTGAGCGACGTGCCGCCACCACGGACTGGACTATATTAGAGGGCATGTGTTTATCTGACGGATCGCCCTTTTGTCCTTCTGTCGGGTATTTCTCTCTTCATTTCACACTCTCACACACACACACATACAGTACATTTATCAGTCTCATATTATAGTGCACAGCTCATAATGCTCCGTCTGTATTTGTCCGGACATTATCGTGCCCTCCAGCGATGGCGTTTCCTGCTCAGGTCTCTCATCCTCCTCTTTGTCATTCATCGTACCCTCCTCCGCCTCAGGAAGGTATTGCTTTATCTCCACCTCATGAGTCTAAATCACCATGACAACTCTTAGGTTGTATATACCTCCTAAATCGCTGCTCGGAAATAGCTTTAGATGTGAGAAGAGAGAGGGGGAGCATCTTAAGAAAATGATTGCTGTTGAGGGCCTCGGTGCAATCGATACACACACACACACCCTGATCTGTGTGCATATCCATCAACATCTGCGTTTGATTCATTCAATTGTCGAGCAAAAGATGGCAGGGAGGAAACGGCACAGAGCGATTTGAATAAATGGGTCTTGATACTGAACGTAAGAACAGGTATCATCCGCAGAAAAAGAAAGAAGGTTTTTTATAGTGTGGTGGAAATATTAAAGCGCCGGAAGCCACATTTCTCATTTTCTCACCCATTCAGACTAATCGTATGACTTTCTTCTGTGGAGCACAAAATGGGATTTCCTTTTTTTGTAATTGAACTCAACAACCTGCGGTCACGGTGCGCTTTCATAATATAGAAAAGCAGTGCAAATATTCTTAAAAATCCCTGTCTTACACAAACGTCATGGGACAGTAAAAAGAGGAAAAATTACAGTCGTACATTATATCTAAATAATCCATTTAAATGAAGTTAAGTGATCCCTCCATAGCATTTACATACAGAAGAATCGAAATGGCATGGCATGATGGGATGAGCCGTGATAGGACCTTTACTTTTCCTACGGTAGTGAAATGAAACTGTGACCTGTACAGATTGAGGGGTATTCATTCAGAGACCTTTCTACCCCAGTATTGTTTAGTTTACTATTCCCTAAAGAATACCTGATGTTTACCAAGCCAGAGAAATCAGCAAGGTTCATCCCGAGCGGAGAGATCCTTCACCCTGATATTTTGAAGTTCATTTATTTTCAGGTGAACGCGAGCAGAAAGGTAACAGGAATGTTGAGTGAGTGTTGTGTGTGTGTGTATGTGTGTGTTCACGTATAACACGCTCACCCCATCTCTGAAAACCTCCACTCCTGAGATGCTGTCAGATGAGCAATTATCTGATGTTGAGGTGACTTTTCGGAAGAACAGTTGAAGGCAAAAATTTCGAAGGTTTTCACAACACGGAGGATCATTTTTCAGGGGACGTCACTCCGTTAAAAGTTAATGAAAGGAAAAGCATGAGCCTCATGCAAGTGTTAACAGTGAATTATGTTAAGGATAGTTTACCCCCCTCCCAAAAAATAACATTCTGTCATCATTTATTCACACTCATGTCATTCCAAACATGTATAGCGTTGTTCTTCTGCACAGCATAGTTATTTGATTTTTGTTTTATTTAGTTTAATCTATATTGTAAATCTATTATTTAAATTTAGTTTTTGATATTTTGTGTATTTATCCTAATTTTAGTGATTTTAACTTATTTCGGTTTATTTTGAGGAAACCTTTCCATTTTTATTTAATTTAAGTTTTTGCCATAATTTTGGGGTCAATATTTTATTTTATTTCAACAAACAGAAATGTTTTCAATATTATAACTAGTAAACTAAAATAACCTTGCTTGCGGAGCACAAAAGAAGATATTTTGAAGTATGTTGAAAAACAAATACTTCAATATTGGGGCTGTACATTGTATGGACACAAAACCACTGAGACATTTCTCAAAGTATCTTCTTGAATAAATGATGATAAAATGTTTTTTTTGGGGCGAACCATCACTTTAAATGGTTACTCATGCAAAAATAACATTTATGTTGTCATTGTTAACTTTTCCACACCAGGTCATCAGCATTCAATCACAAATACTTTCAGCTGTAACAACATAAACAATAGTAATGTGGTCCAAACGTATTTTCCTCGTAGACCTCAGATCAATAATTGATGAGTAGTTTCATTGTAATTCAATACAAATAACACACCATAAAATATGAGTATAAAGTCATAATATAAATCACATATAAAATGTTAAAAATGTAATTGTAATATTATAACCAAACGCAGACCAGAAGTTAATTGGGGGCAGGCGTCCAATGAAACCGCTTATGTCAGTGTATATATTTTCTCTAAATGGAAAGATGCAGCAACAAGGTTTGAAATGAGATCAGGGTGTAAAGGATTATTTATTATTTCAAGCAATTTTTAATCCTTTATCAGCCTTGACATTGTCTGAAAGCAGCTGATTTGATAATTTACAGTACTGCCACAAAAAAAAGATCACAGTCATGAGCGACAAGCTGTTATGTTCAGAAAGGTTTTTTGTACTTAAGAGTGGCAATTTTGGCTCTCAGTGGGAAAAAAATCACACAATTGGCAAATGTCACTGTGCCATATATCCAACAAGAAACATTACACTTTTTAGGTACAAACGATCCATCCAATTACCGATCTCACGGCTATATGTATTGTAATGCTGCGGAGTGATGGAGTTCTTTTAATTCATGCTGCAGTGTGAGTTTATCTGCAGTGTGAGTTCAACATATGGCAAATGTTGAAGTTCACGTCAAAATGATATCTGGCAAATCTGAGCACATGTTGATACAGTCTGGGATGAAACTCCAGAAGAGACTGGTTGGAAACTGCATTTATTCCCATTCTGAAGGGCTAATAATGTTGGCTTTTAACCAATGGTTGGGTTAAATATGGACAAATCCAACCGTTGGTTAGAGTAACACAAAAAAAGTATTGTTTTAGCTGCATTTTTTAGCGATTGTCTAAGAAAAACAATCATCACATTGAAGAGATTTCATCTCTTTGTAAAAAACATCTGGTTTTTTTTACATATTATCCAGATATAACGTGAAAAAAACTGAATTTTACTATGATTTCTTTAATGTATTTTTTTTAATTACAGAAAAACACAACAAGAAAAAGTGGAAAACATGTAGTTTAAAACAAGTCCTCCATCTCGTTTCCTAAAATAGCACTTAGTCTGGCCGTTTTATAGGGAAAACTGTTATTTTAGAGTTTATTTCTGCCAGAAAATTTCTATTTTTTTTACAGGTATTTTGTTTACAGTGAAGGTATCATTGAGTTTGCATCTATGTTCTGTATAAAGTATGAAATCTATCAAAAGAAGCATCAATCTTTTGCGCGGACAACTCACCTGAGGACTTTCCATCCCGTCACCTCATTCTCCTTCAGTTCTTTCTACAGCCGTCTCATTGCTGTTTAATAAACTCAGTCTTAATCACTGAGAGGTTTCTGCAGGACCCTGACCCACATTTAAGTACCCTGCGTGCGTGTGTTCGTATCCATTTAGTTCTTTAACCGAAAACATCAAAGTAGCAGCCTCTTGACCTTACGATGCTTTTATAAATTGCTCTTGCTAATGATGACAAATCCTTTAGATAAACCCACCAGGCTGTAACAGCAAATAAAATGAAAGCACCTCAGCAATTATAAAACACTTTGCCAGAACAACCAGTCCCTGCATTTGCGACATCACTCTAAATCTTCAAGGGAAGGCGAAATGGAAAAGGAAACAGACTGAATAATTTTTTCCCAGTTAGACAAAGCAAAAAACGTCAACAGCATCTTCAAAGCAAACCATTAAAGGGCCGTTAATCCAGGTGTTTTCTGCAGTGTAAAAATAGTTGGTGGTATCCCCAGAATGTCTCTGTAAAGTTACAGCTCAAAATACACCACATATCTTTCATTACAATATGTTGAACATTGCCATTTCTGGCTGCAATGGAAAACATGCCGTTTTTTGTGTCTCTTTAAATGCAAATGAGCTTCTGCTCCCCTCCCCGCATGCAAAATATGAGGAGGAGCGCTTACACATGTGCTTTGAATGACATCAAGACAAGCAATATGGCGGAAAGCGCAATTACGTCTGTAAAGCCAACCAAAACTATACAGTAACTGCAGTAAAAATCACCTTAATGCCTTGTTCATAAATGTCTATTGATGATTAATCATGTTCATATTACTAACAGACATAAACACGGATATAGGCATAAACATGCATTCAGAGTGCTTGTATAGTTGAAAGAAAAAATATGTGAACCCTTTGGGCTTACTTGGATTTCTTCATAAATTGGTCATAAAATGTGTTCTGATCTTCATCTAAGTCACAACAATAGAGAAACACAGTCTGCCTAAACTAATACCGCACAAACATTATATGTTTTCATGTTTTCATTGAACACAACATGTAAACATTCATAGTGCAGGGTGGAAAAAGTATGTGAACCTTTGGGTTTAATAACTGGTTGACCCTCCTTTGGCAGCAATAACCTCAAACAAACGTTTCCTATAGTTGCAGATCAGACCTGCACAACGGTCAGGAGAAATTTTGGACCATTCCTCTTTAAAAAAGTGTTTCAGTTCAGCAATATTCTTGGGATGTCTGGTGTGAATCGCTCTCTTGAGGTCATGCCACAGCATCTCAATCGGGTTGAGGTCAGGACTCTGACTGGGCCACTCCAGAAGGCGTATTTTCTTCTGTTGAAGCCATTCTGTTGTTGATTTACTTCTATGCTTTGGGTCGTTGTCCTGTTGCATCGTCCATCCTCTGTTAAGCTTCAGTTGGCGGACAGATGGTCTTAAGTTTTCCTGCAAAATGTCTTGATAAACTTTGGAATTCATTTTTCCATCGATGACAGTAATCCGTCCAGGGCCTGAGGCAGCAAAGCAGCCCCAAACCATGATGCCCCCTCCACCATATTTCACAGTTGGGATGAGGTTTTGAAGTTGGTGTGCTGTGCCTTTTGTTCTCCACACATAGCGTTGTGTGTTCTTTCCAAACAACTTAATTTTGGTTTCATCTGTCCACAGAATGTTTTGCCAGTAGTGCTGTGGAACATCCAGGTGCTCTTTTGCAAACTTCAAACGTGCTGCAATGTTTTTTGTGGACAGCAGTGGCTTCCTCCGTGGTGTCCTCCCATGAAGTCCATTCTTGTTTAATGTTTTCCTTATTGTAGATTTCTCAACAAAAATGTTAGCATGTGCCAGAGATTTCAGTAAGTGTTTAGCTGACACTCTAGGATTCTTCTTCACCTCATTGAGCATTCTGCGCTGTGCTCTTGCAGTCATCTTTACAGGACGACCACTCCTAGGGAGTGTAGCAACAGTGCTGAACTTTCTCCATTTGTAGACAATCTGTGTTACCGTGGACACATGGACATCAAGGCTTTTAGATATACTTTTGTAGCCCTTTCCAGCTTTATGTAAGTCAACAATTCTTGATCGTAGGTCTTCTGAGAGCTCTTTTGTGCGAGGCATGGTTCACATCAGACAACGCTTCTTCAGAACAGCAAACTCAAAACTGGTGTGTGTTTTTTATTGGACAGGCCAGCTTTAATCAACACATCCAATCTCATCACATTGATTGGACCCCAGGTTGGCTGACTCCTGGCTCCAATTAGCTCTTGGAGAAGTCATTAGCCTAGGGTTTCACATACTTTTTCCACCCTGCACTATGAATGTTTACATGTTGTGTTCAATAAAAACATGAAAACATATCATGTTTGTGCGGTATTAGTTTAAGCAGACTGTGTTTCTCTATTGTTGTGACTTAAATGAAGTTAAGAACACATTTTATGACCAATTTATGAAGAAATCCAAGTAAGCCCAAAGGGTTCACATACTTTTTCTTTCAACTGTATATGACAAATATGTATGTAAAGTTCAGCAACCAGGTGTTATTATGTTGTGAGTAGCATTTTTTGCGTAACTTCATCGTCTTACAAATGTGCACTCTGTTTCTATCCGCTCTAAGTATCGTCACACTTAGGACATACGAGAAAGACACTGCTATAACTTTCTTTCGTTGTAGTGAAAAAGCACAAGTCTTCTGAACCGACGGGCGCGATGCATTTTACCACTGACGTTACGACACAACACCTGTCCAACAGCACGCATTTGTTGTTTCTTAGACATTTTTGTCGCTGGCTAGTGGCTACATCTGCTCTTGCATGAAAATGGGTGACAGCGTGTCTCTGGCTGAAGGTGGACTTAAGCACTCACAAGGCGGAGTCTGTGAGCGGTAATTTGCAGGCATAAACAATGTGACATCAGATTGTTAGGGGATCCCCAACAGCCTGTTCTGTGTCACTGTTGTGGTTTAAAGGAGATTACAAAAAGAAGAATAGATGGATTTGTACAATAACAGGGTGTTTCTGCACACGCGCTGGCGACTCAATTTCTGCTAGATAAACATTTAAAAGTATTTTCTGGGATAGCGGCCCTTTAAGCTCATCAGAAAAGAGACCAGTCACGTGAAGAGATGCTGTCTCGTGGCATGAATATAAAGGCAGATCAGGTTTACAACCTCTGTAACAGTCTCCTTGAAGCCTTTGGCATTTCCTCCACCGACCAATTAAGTTGATGAAATTAGCCTTATAGAGTACAGAGTAAAAAATCACCTCCACTCCAAACCTTCAGAAATACTCAGGGTTACAATTCATGAGTGTAATCCTGATTTTTTTTTATATAATATAACAACTTAGAAGTCTTGCATTGGTTACAAATAACCAGAATTAATTTACTTAAAAAAATTATATGACACGTAAAGGTCCAGTGTGCTATTTTTTGGAAGATCTTTTGACAGAAATGATGCAATAGCCTAATTATGCCATCAGAGTTGCATAAAGACCTTACATAATGAAGCGTTATGTTAAGAATGAGCTATTTACCGCGGGTCCCATTTCATGGAATCTTCCATGTTGTTTCTAAACGGATAAACTATAGAGCGTGTTTCAGAGAAACGTAAATACATGATCTCCTTCTGCAGAAAACGCAATGACATCTTTGTCCTGTGAGAGCCTCCGTAGTGCGGGTGAGTGGTGGAGTGAGTCGTTGGTTGCAATTCACAACCTCACCACTAGATGCCACTAAATCTCTGCATTGCTTCTTTAAAAAAGGAAGATTTTTTGTGAATAAAAACATCTGCTTTACAGTATCATAAAGACATTATTTTTACAAACCAAAGGACAAGTATAGATGCTTTCCATAGAGCTAAACTTAAATATTTATATGGTGCCTTTTCAGTATCATTGCTATGTACCCCACTTTATGTCACTTAAACAAAACCAAATCACCTGGTTCCTTTAGTTCCACTATAGTAAGTACAAACTTACCATGACTTTGCGGTAAAACTTCCACAAAACACTTTTACTATAGTAAAACCATGGTTCATTTTGCTAAGCGTCGTGTTTGTAGGGGGTGCTGTCAGGGTGGAAGGTTTATATTCTCAGCAGTGATGGGCAGTATTAGAAATTCCTTGGCTTGTATAAATTATTCAGCATAGCAGGGAAAGTTATATGGAGCATGGGATTAACTTTTCCTGCTGTTTTTATTGCAGACCACACAGACATATATACTCATTTATTCTTGACCACACACACATAAAAGCAGGGTGTTGAGGAGACCAGATAAGATCTATCCGCAGTGACTTGGCACAACAGTACACCGTATAATGCATCGGCTTTTAAGCAAAAGTCTTTTTCTGTTCTCTATATAACATGGCATAAAAGTCTTCAGAATAGAATTATCGAGACCTCAACCCTGCAGCTGTGAGTGCATGAAAATATGATCTAAAAAATGCTGAACGCTCACAAATAGCTATTACTTACCCTGAAGGTTATTTTCATTCCCTTGCATTAATGAAATGATGGACATTGTGTGCAGAGATGATGTGACTGTATAAAAAGCAATAAGAGATAATGAAAGCAAACACTATTATTTTGTCTGCATATTACAATAAACGTGCAAACACTCTCACAAAGCCGAGATCACATCATATTTGACCCCAAATAACATTATTTTCATGACAGTTCTGAGAACACAAATAAATAACATAATGCAAAGACAAATCTCGTTTATCGTACTGCAAACATTAGATATATTATAAAATATTTATTTATAAATCATGGCCTTGTTTGTTCTAATGTTTTTTTTTTAACTTTTATTTCTCAACAACAGTCAACATCACATACACAGATAATTTTGTACCATTGGCAAAGGTAAAACATAAACATTCACGACAAGTAATATAAGGTTTTATGAATGCATCAGAAGACCATCTCCAAATGATCCTTCTTATTTACATATAACTTCTTATTTAGTTATGTGTATTATGGAGATCTCTTGGGTAATGAACAACTCCCTCGTAACATGTGTCCGCACCAAATCATATAGATTATCCTTAAATGTTATTTAGTTACGCAAAATCTGATTTTAAAATCACTATGAAACGGAAGTTGCGATTGACTTCTTTTCCGTACCGTGTATCCGAGTGAAACGGCTTCTGAAATTAGAAAAAAAGCGTAGGGGCAGGGCTTTATTTTGCCCTTTCCTTTTTGATTGGTTTGTTGCCATTTGGACCTGCAGGGGAGGGCTTAAAATGCCTGGCCATTAGACAGTCAGTATAGTCCAACCTCTTTTTTGTTGCTGATGTCACATGGTGAAGATTTGATTTGGTACAGACACATGTTACGAGGGAGTTGTTCATTACCCAACAGATCTCCATAATAAAATTCTAAAAAATAATGGTGTGCACTGATAAATCATTTATAATAATCATTACACATCTGTGTAAAACACTAAGAATTTATTTTGACTAAGTTTGATTGCGTGTTGACTTTATAGGAGAAATGTATTTAATATGTATTCTGAACAAGCAAGATTGCAAGAGTTTGAAAGTTCCCAAGATGCATTGCAGCATGTTCAATTCTGTGTTTCTTATTAGTTTTTCTTTTAAAGATTAGTGTTTTAGTTCTTGCTGTCTTAATTTATGCTTTAATATCGCTGTTACTGTTTGTTATCTGTTGTTTTTTAGAGTTTTTTTAATGAGTGATGTTTTTTTATTTTTACCATGGTTGAGATTTGTGTGTTCAATGTTGAGGTGTAAGTGGATGACACATCAACAAAACCAGAATATAAACAATCAACACAAACTGTTTAAACAGTTATTGGCTGTCGCTTCTGAAAATCGCTCTTCATTTGCATGAAGTTGAAGATTTCTCAACTTTGTTGCCTTGCTAGACACGCCTATCCGGTTGCCAATGGTTGGCCACTTCAAGTATACCAGAATATCATCTGCGAAAGTTTATTGAGCAGCCTTGATGTGTTTCACATTTTAAAGAAAACTGTTTGGAAAGATCACCAATTACTTTAACTCTTGCCAGCGGTTTTCTCATACAGTATAATATTTGAAACACTTTAATATTGAGTCATTCAATCCGAATCATTGACCATAAATAGAATTTCCAACTGAATCAAACACCTTCTCGGCATCCAGTCCAACTCATTAAGATTCAATGTTATGTTTGACTATTTGATTCATAATATTTAAAGATCGTATAATCTTGAGTTTGTATTTGTCTGACTGTTCCAATGTTTTTATGCCGATTTGAATAAAACTTTTTTACAGTGTCTGAAAAAGAGGTGGCATGAAGCCGTACATAACAGCAATTATTTCAGAAATACTTTGCGTAGATACTTTTGTATATATAAATATACTCTATTGTAAAAAATCACTGTTTTCATTATCATAATTTTGTTTTACTTTGCACTCTGTACTGTTTTATATTTTACTGCTGTAAAATGTCATGAACTTGAGAAATGAGGTGTTTCAAAGATCTGTAAGAAGAAAAGCAAGTAAACGTCACGCCGGCATCTACATCATGAAGCTAATTATGTAGATGCCAAAAAATCATTTGGACCCCTTTCTTTCAATCGACCCCCGCGATAAATGACTGATGCTTATCACAGGGGCTGTAATCATGAGGGGCATACAGCAGGACAACACAGTAACACCATAGCTTCTGTCTGACCTATAAATATGTTTGAAAAAAACGTATTTAGGCACTTATTTTCATTCCTATCTGATCACCTTTTGACCACCCACAAACATACATCAAACGGTTGAACGTGGTCAAGACAACAGACACGACAGCAAATCCCAGAGCACAGACAACGCCCACGGTGAAAGATGTGACGGATCAGTGGTTTAGCATCTAAATCGATACCCTCCAGCCCTCTGTCTCACAGTCTTAAAGTAAGACCCCCGACCTCCATCACAATCCATATATTGACTTCTGTTGTGAAAGTGAACTTTTTCCCCCGTTCTGCTGGTTCATGGTGCAGTGGAGCGTGTTGGGGTGCCGGCGAGATGGTGTAAATAACACTAATGTATCAGAGTGGAGTGGGGCTATTACCAAACTCGTCGCTGACATCAGGTGTTATGAAATGATCTGTCGAGCAGGACCTTGAATTAACCCCCTAATCCTTGAAAAAAAGAGAGAACAAATGGTTGAAAGCCACTTTTCAATTTAATGGATTAAACTTCATGACACATTGTTTTTGTCTTGTTGCAAGTGCAACCTTCCTGTGGCTCAGTGGTTAGAGCATGGGAATAGTAATGTCGAGGTCATGGGTTCAATCCCATTGGAATGCATATAATCAAAAACAAATATATAATACAATGCTGCTGTGTTTTGAGGATATGTTCATTTTTATGACTTTCCATTGTGTGATGTATATTGCGTGTCTATAGTTCAAAACAAGTTTTGCATCAGGACCTAGATTTGACATTGGTCATGAAGTCATGAAAAATTGAACGTTGACAGTTTTGTGCTGTTGGCAGCCAAG
Source organism: Triplophysa bombifrons (assembly GCA_029783895.1). Classification (NCBI taxonomy): domain Eukaryota; kingdom Metazoa; phylum Chordata; class Actinopteri; order Cypriniformes; family Nemacheilidae; genus Triplophysa; species Triplophysa bombifrons. The sequence goes on from CM056468.1 coordinate 20,718,741, forward strand.
AAATCACCGCACAAGACACATTGTTGGCACAAACCATTCTTGTCACAAGTGAACCTGTTTTTTATTAACCGTGGGTCGTGTTTCATTTGACTTTGTTTTCATGTGATTTTAGAAGGGAGGTGATTTTTTATGTGGAAAAAAGATAATGTTTTAAATGTGCTAATTGGTGGAGCTTGTAAGATGAGGGGTGTTCACTTGATTTGTTGTTTCTTGCAAGCTTCATGTCGGGTCTTCAATTTGATGTCACGATGAGTCATTTCCTTACATTCTCTCAATGCCACTCGGTAACCTTCAACACAGACAAACACGCATGAAAAAAACAATTAATTCATTAGTAACCTTCAACACAGACAAACACGCATGAGGAAAACAATGAATTCATCTACTGTTGTACAAGATATTTAATGCAACATCTGTCTCATTCAGTGTTTTCGGTGACAGAAACCTCTGGAAAATAAGCAATTTTTTATTGTGGACAATATACAATGTTGTTGCTTTTTTCCACACATATTTTGGTAGGACAGTGGTGTGCATCGTGGGATCACCACAGCACTTTTGGGTACATGTCAAGAGGTTGTGATATGCAATTCAATGCAACCACTTTAATTCCTAATTCTGCATCACCGTCATATTTATATAAAGCATATTTACACAACCACATTGGATATTTAAGTAGCAATTGGGTGGTAAATACATTTTTGTAAAATATAAAAAAGTATGTTTACATATCATATATTTACCATGCTAGTAATAGATTGAGCATGAGTTACATATAGAAAGACTATAAAACTACATATGAAGTCTCGTCCTTATGTCCTGTGCTGTAAATGTTGATGAACGTGTGAAGAGTTTGGTTCAAAAATGAGATAACTCAGTTTTTAAGATCTTTCCAAAATCATGTTTTTTTATTGTGCATTCCAATTAATATCACTCAAACTGCAGTTGGTTTGTTTTGATTTAAGTTAGATAACAAAAAAATACAGGTCACGAACACAATAAATCACAATAAAACATTATACCATAATAAAAAACATGATTTAAAAATAAAAAGTTATCTCATTTTGGAATCAAACGCTTCATGTAGAACTCTCATTCATATTTGTAATTTAAAAAACTAATGTGAATACATTCGAATTAATTGTTATATTAACGTTTTTATAAATGCTAATTTATATGTTTTCATTGGGTGATATATCACTGATAAATCCTTTATATTATAACGCCTGTTTTGTTGACTTTCTTTTGCTCTAACTCTTAACCCCAATTGTATATTTAAACAGACCAAATTAAGTTTTTTGCCTAATTATAGATATCATGTATATACAATTTTAATTAACGGGTATAATGTTTTCTATAATGTAGCTCCCTCCTGTGGCGTTGCGTTGTAAACGTCAGCTAAGCGCATGCGCGGGATATCGGAGGACTGCAGCAGAGGGCGCGTGCGTGATTTCAAACCCGGAAGCGTTCGCGTTGTAAACACAAACGTAGTTCGCTTCTATCACAGGCACTCGAAAAATGACATGTACGTGACATTTTCGTTTTGAGTGACTCCATTGATTTGAAAGGCACGTACAAAACAATCCCCTCGTTACTACGTCGTGTGAAATTGACGAAGCTACTTCAGGATTAAGGTAATTTAGGATTCAGAACAGTTAAAGAAAACACATTCATAATACCTTGAAATAAAATTGGAAAGTTAAACATTATTTCTGTGTCTGAATAGATGTTATAGACTTGTGACTAGTCTGACAAGTGCTTGTAATATGAACTCAGGAGGAAAGATGGCACCTCGAAACATGACGAACTCTGGGGTGAGATACTCCAAACTGGCGAGTGATGATGATGGATACATTGATCTCCAGGTGAGAGAGAGAGAGAGAGAGAGAGAGAGAGAGCTGGAGGCTTTTAATGCACTTGAGTCTAATTCATTTTAATATGAATCCATTTCAGAGAATCATTAGTATGCCTGTCTGTCTGTCTCTTATCAACGTTTTGGAGCTTTTTTCTAGTGCACATTGCTCTGTGCTTCTCTAATCAAGTATACATTCTGAAATTATTTCGTCTGTATGCTCGTCTGTGTGTCTGTCTGTCAATTTGTCTATAAGACAATGTGCAATGTTATTTCTCTTTTCTCAGTTTAAGAGGAGCCCACCTAAAGTCCCTTATAAAGCAATCGCCCTGGCAACAGGCCTCTTCCTCATCGGAACCATACTGATCATCATCGGCTCTCTCCTGTTAGCAGGATACTTCGAAGTGAACGATGTGAGTATCACACGTTTTAAGTTTTTCTTTCATGATCTGGCGTTTTTGAGATCATGTCACTGTTGTGTGTCTGTTGAGGTATGATTTGTGTTCACACGGTCCAGTGTACGTGCTTGTAATGTATTTTGAAAAACAACCTTCTGGTGATATTGTGAGCTGGTTTTATGTAAAGTTCCAAGCACTACAGACACCAAAAATGTTCTTAGGTTTTTGATAACCTTAATGTGCATGTTAGATCCTAATCCGCTTATAAATGAAACATAGAAAACTCTGTGTCGTTGGTTAAAATGTGTGGGAATCCTGAACGCAACCTAAATTAATTTTAAATCCTATTTGTTCATTTTAAATGTGTTGATTTAGCATTACTTCACCAAATATGGGATCTCAAACTGTATTAAGTGGATGGAGATAGAGATTACGCCCTGCTGTGCGCACACCTGACGCATTGGTTTATCCCCATAAGGTGTTCGGATTTAGTAATGGAACTTTTAGGATACCCCCACGCCCCTCAGTCTGCCCTATTTCATGACCTAGTCCCAAAAATAACGCTTGGCAGAAGTATATATTTTCCCATCTAGAACACAACCAAGTCTGTCATTTATTGTGAGGTATTTGTATTTACTTGGCTCTGTGTTCAGCTACATGGAAACTCGGGAATTCTATTTAAAAACTTAACAAGATATTTTGAGGAATGAGTGAGAAAAGTTAATGGTGGGCAATGTTTGATTTCTGACATTCCTCAAAATATCTTCTTTGTTCAGTGGAAAAACGAAAGTTATACAGGTCTGAAATTAAAAAGCTGTGGTTTGCTTTATGAGCTGTGCAGCAGCCTCATATTCACTTCACATTTGTGTCTTTCTTATTACTCCCAGCACCGCGATCGCACCATCCCCGTTCTGATCATCGGAATCCTTGTTTTCCTCCCTGGATTTTACCACCTGCGCATCGCCTACTATGCTTCCAAAGGTTACCGCGGTTACTCCTACGATGACATCCCAGACTTTGATGACTGATGACAGCGGGGCACGGAGTCACAGATTTGAGCCTGGTTTAGATGCAGCGGGACGCACCTGTCTGCTGCTGATGTGTGCTGAATTCAAATGACTTTTTATTTCAACTTCATAGACTGAGAATGTAGTTTGCATTCATTAAGCGGTATGATTATTCATGTTATAAAAAGCATTTTATATCAGAGAGAATTCATCTTCAGAGGTCACTGCTACATTATTATTCTGTAGTGAGTAACTGGTGCAAAATAAACTCTTGATGTATTTAACTGAAAATTATTTTCAGGTCAAGGTTGCTATAAATCTCTGGGTTTTGTTTTTTTACGGATCAGTCTGAACAGATCGATGCTTCAAAGCAAGCTGTAGAAATCAATTGTTGCTGTTGTGTACTATTAAACAAATACACTTGGCACAATCGGTCCTGTGGTTTCTTTAAATCTAAAGCAGAAGTGCTTCATGTTTGT